>VZTO01004372.1:231963-255131 GCA_013400615.1 Syrrhaptes paradoxus
GCTTTTGTTCTGCTCTGTTGTTTAACACAGGAACTCATTGCCTTGGGAATATGCAACTCTGTGGGGTCATTTTTCCAAAGCTTTTCAATCACTTGCTCAATGTCTCGAAGTCTTGTTCAGGAAAGCACTGGTGGGAAAACTCAGGTATGTAAACACAAATTTTGAGCCAAATAGAGTTCTCTTTTTGGAGCTCCAAAGCTAAAGTCTGTAGCTTCACTAGATTGCCAGATTTCTCTGCCTGGGCCAGAAGGAGTAACTGGAGTTTCCCGTGTTTCAGATCTGGATTGGGCCAGAATAGAAAGCTAGCTGCACAACAGCCAAAATGGGTGAACTTGAGTGGGATGGATGAAAAGTCATTTGAACAAGCAGCCTTGTGGAAAGCATGAGAGGGGCTAGCTAGTCAGTAATACTGCCCTTTGGGGACACTTCTAATTTCTCGCTTCTTTTGTTCAGATTGCAGGTGCTCTCTCTTCAATTATGGTTCTGTTGGTAATTGTGGCTGTTGGATACCTCTTTGAACCCCTTCCACAGGTAAGGGAGCTTTGCTTGTTAGGCTCTGCATTGTCAGTGAACAGAGGCCAGTGAGTATTGCTTAAAATAGAGATTGTAGGAAGACTAGTAAGCAACACAGTTAAGCCTTGATCCAGAAACCTGTAAGTTTTCTGTGCTTTGAAGTTGGTTTGGGCATTGGGTTTATCTTGCTCCTGAAAATTTCATTTGTGTAATGTTCTTAGACAGTGCTAGCTGCAATTGTCATGGTGAACCTGAAAGGAATGTTTAAACAATTTGGAGATGTCACACACTTCTGGAGAACCAGTAAGATTGAACTGGTGAGTAATGCACAGCTCAGTGCATGTATTTTACTGTATTAAATTTGTTGCTCCTCTTCTTCGCAACCTCCAAAACAGGATAGAAACATATCAAGGAGTTACTAATTGGTATTGCATTGCAGATGACATAAGACATGGGGCTGTAAGTACCCTAGGAGAGTGATCTATTGCAATCAAGAATGTTTTTGTTGTCATTCAACAACCTTTAACTTGGGTCAGAAGTGGTTTGGTTGCAGTAGAAGCAAAGCTTTTGCAGTGTTGCTATAGGAACTTCAATGAAGGCTGTGGGAATGTCTGAGAAGAATTTGAAGAAAAGTAACAAAGAAAACTACTTGAAGTTATTTGCCATCTTTAAGACAAACCAAAAATCTGTCTGGAGTTGGCCAAAACTAAGAGTGTTTTGGAGAGAACATCTTGGTAGCATTTTTCTCCTGGATTAACTGGCTGATGGAAGTGAGAGCTACTTGTGGGCCTTGAAAATATATATACATTTTTTTTTATCCTAAGGTATTTGGGGTCTGATGGTAACAGAGGATTCCTTGGAGAACAGGACTAAAGGCATTAATTAATATGTGACGGTTTGTCAGATGTTATGTTAGTGTGCCTTNAATACAGTGCCTTATGTGTCAAAGAACTATTATCTAAGGTTTAGAAATTCTGGTGATGCTTTATATTTTCTTTTTATTCCCACCTATTATAAATAGGCAGCTCATCATTTTCTGGGGCAGTAATTGTCCCTGTCCATAGTTAGCATTCTGATCCTGATTTGAGTGATAAAAGCTCAGTGGTTAAGGACTCTCTAAAAGTACTACATAGATAGTTTAGAGTGGGAGACAAAGAACAGTGTTTGCATGAGAAACCATTTTCCATGTATGTTCAGGGTTAAAATTCAAGTTATCCCCAAGTTGAAGAAATCCTTAAAACAAGCAACGCTGTCATTCATTTTAGTTTTCAGTCTGACTCATTACTCTAACATTTAAGAATGGGAAATGTCTCCAGCACTTCGTCAGACACTTTATTTAACAGATGATTTAACATGCATCGATTTGTGCATGTGCGAGAACCACAAGTATAAGCTACAATAAGGTTTTTTGTTCTCTGCAATAAGGCTGCTAGAAAGCACTGTAAATAAGAAGTGGTTATTAATATGTATGTATAGCTCTAGCTTTGTACAGTTGCTAGGTGTAACGGCTTTTGTTCTGCTCTGTTGTTTAACACAGGAACTCATTGCCTTGGGAATATGCAACTCTGTGGGGTCATTTTTCCAAAGCTTTTCAATCACTTGCTCAATGTCTCGAAGTCTTGTTCAGGAAAGCACTGGTGGGAAAACTCAGGTATGTAAACACAAATTTTGAGCCAAATAGAGTTCTCTTTTTGGAGCTCCAAAGCTAAAGTCTGTAGCTTCACTAGATTGCCAGATTTCTCTGCCTGGGCCAGAAGGAGTAACTGGAGTTTCCTGTGTTTCAGATCTGGATTGGGCCAGAATAGAAAGCTAGCTGCACAACAGCCAAAATGGGTGAACTTGAGTGGGATGGATGAAAAGTCATTTGAACAAGCAGCCTTGTGGAAAGCATGAGAGGGGCTAGCTAGTCAGTAATACTGCCCTTTGGGGACACTTCTAATTTCTCGCTTCTTTTGTTCAGATTGCAGGTGCTCTCTCTTCAATTATGGTTCTGTTGGTAATTGTGGCTGTTGGATACCTCTTTGAACCCCTTCCACAGGTAAGGGAGCTTTGCTTGTTAGGCTCTGCATTGTCAGTGAACAGAGGCCAGTGAGTATTGCTTAAAATAGAGATTGTAGGAAGACTAGTAAGCAACACAGTTAAGCCTTGATCCAGAAACCTGTAAGTTTTCTGTGCTTTGAAGTTGGTTTGGGCATTGGGTTTATCTTGCTCCTGAAAATTTCATTTGTGTAATGTTCTTAGACAGTGCTAGCTGCAATTGTCATGGTGAACCTGAAAGGAATGTTTAAACAATTTGGAGATGTCACACACTTCTGGAGAACCAGTAAGATTGAACTGGTGAGTAATGCACAGCTCAGTGCATGTATTTTACTGTATTAAATTTGTTGCTCCTCTTCTTCGCAACCTCCAAAACAGGATAGAAACATATCAAGGAGTTACTAATTGGCATTGCATTGCAGATGACATAAGACATGGGGCTGTAAGTACCCTAGGAGAGTGATCTATTGCAATCAAGAATGTTTTTGTTGTCATTCAACAACCTTTAACTTGGGTCAGAAGTGGTTTGGTTGCAGTAGAAGCAAAGCTTTTGCAGTGTTGCTATAGGAACTTCAATGAAGGCTGTGGGAATGTCTGAGAAGAATTTGAAGAAAAGTAACAAAGAAAACTACTTGAAGTTATTTGCCATCTTTTTTTTTTATCCTAAGGTATTTGGGGTCTGATGGTAACAGAGGATTCCTTGGAGAACAGGACTAAAGGCATTAATTAATATGTGACGGTTTGTCAGATGTTATGTTAGTGTGCCTTGAGCTTTTATGCCCTTCTGAAAGGTTGAGGCAATTACAGTCTGCTACCATGATGGATTACATTATAGCCTATTCCTGAACAGAAGTGATACATAGGTTTTGAGGCTGAATTATGGTATTGTTTTTGCTGTTAACAGAAAAGGATGCATAATAATTCAAAGCTTTTCTTTATTGTAGGCCATCTGGGTGGTAGCTTTTGTGGCTTCTCTTTTCCTGGGACTAGACTATGGTTTGCTTACTGCAGTAGTGTTTGCAATGATAACCATTATTCACAGAACACAAAGGTCAGTTTTCTTCTTTATCAAAATTAGTGTTTGCTGATCTTCTGTGTGGTTTTGTTTGTTTAAGGGATGCAAATAAGCAGAAGACCTTTCAACGCTCTTCAACTGCATGCAGTATAGAATCTGCTTCATACTGTAGGTCATATGTCCAGTGGCTCTGATCGAGAGTTCACATTTTATTTTTCTGAGTACAAAATTTCTAGAGGGCATGAACTTGCAATGTCAATAATAAATAGAAGATTTACAATTTCTTATACTGGTTAATCTTCTTGTTTACTTTTTTAATGCCTAGAGTTTAGAAGTTCAAGTCCGCTTGATGCTAGTTTCAGTAAATGTTTACATTTTGTGTGCACTAATTGTCACAATCAAGCAGAAGTTATGTCAGGTTATCACTAGATGAATGTTTAGGTATTTTATAACAAAGTTCTAATTCATTAAAAAAAAAATGTGCCTCCCCTCCTAGTTTTTAAAATCACTTCTCCTCTCTTCCCTTTCAAAGTGTCAAAGCTTTTCCTGTGGAGCTTTGCAGGTCTAGAGTGAAATGATTTCTTGCATGTGTGGATAGGCCCTAGGCTCAAGGTCTGGGATATCAGTCTTGTTTTCAGTCTGCATTGGAATGAAACCAAATTCTGAGATTTCCACTCTGCATAAATAAGAGTATTTTTCTGCCATCTCTGTATGGTTTTGTTCTTGCAAACAGAACAGTGGTGTACTTTGCTGTTCCACTGCTTGTGAGTTGGGAATATTCATCTGTTTAGGCATTGTCCCGGGAGCAGAGTGGCTCTTTGAAGTTGCAGCATGTTTTCTGCCAGCATGAGTTTCCATATTTGCAAGACAGTCAATGGCGTTGCACCAAAAAGAGTCTGCCCTGTAACTTTGCATGCTTTGGCCCATGCTTTTCATAAAATGACAACATAAGTGCTAAATGTATATATTGTTTTTGTACTGACAAAAGGATCTTGCCTAGTCCCCAAAAGGCCCCTTCATTATGTTCTTGCCATAAACTGCCCACTGCATTTGACCATGTTTAGATAAGTCTGTACCAGACAGGCACTGCAGAATGACCATTTAAAATAAGTTTCAATCGGTATTGAACACTTACTTTTCCACTTTGTAAGTGATAATACTGAAACATTTGCTTCTATTTCTCTCTAGCCCTCAGTACAGAATCCTTGGTCAGATCCCTGACACCGACATCTACTGTGATGTGGAAGAGTACAAAGAGGTAGGAGTGTAGTGGAGCAAAGACAACTGTGGCAATTTGCTGCTTAGTGCTACTATACTGCACATACAGTGCTCTCTGCCTGGCATTTTCCTATGTGGAAGGGAAAGAAAATAAATTTGATTTTAGTAGTAAAAGCTGTTTTGTTCAAAATGATAGCTTTTTGTAATGCATGTACATTTGACGAGGAGGTGATCAAAAATAACCTCTATACTAGTTCTGTTGTACTAGCTTGTACAAAATAATAAGGTTTATAGGAATACCACTGCTAAACTTGCTATGTGCACAAGTGCATACAAGGCCACCTTCTTTACTTGTGTGTTAATATTCCATTAAATCCATGGAACCCAGGATCCAAGCTGATCTGATCTTCAGAATTGCACAAACCGTTCAAAGCAGCATCCCCCTGCCTCCACCCGTCCCCTGCTCATTAAATATACATGGTTAAAGGCACCATTGCTCGCCAAGCACTTAGATTCTTATAAATTCCATTTTGTTCAACCAGAAGTGGGTGAAAGCAGTACCTTTTGTCAATATAATGGCTATAAACATGCTGTATTTATTCACAAACAGCAACTACAATTTTCTGCACTCTGTGCCATGTTCTCAGAGATGCTGCTATGAAGGCTACATCCCCCTTTACGAAGGAACCAGTCTGTAAAAACCCATGTGAAAAAATGATGCTGTAATCTGAAAACATTCTCTCACCAGCGGTTCTGTTTTGATTATGATACAAAGCAAAAGTATATGTGGGCACGTTTATAGCTATACACAAAGAAGAGGAGACTCTGTTTATGTTATACTGAATGCCGTTCTCATTTCCTCCTCCCATATAAAGTCGGGGTTGCCAGCATATGGCAGGCTGGGTCTCTGCTGCTGGCCAGGTCATTTGCATGCAAAATGTCAGAGTGCAGCCTGAGATGACTTCATTTAAAGTAGAGGAAAGAAGTGATACTGAGACCTATCTAAAGGCCTGTTTAAAACCAAAGATTTGAAAGGCTCTTTTTTTGGTACCTGAGAAGACAGAGAGAGAGAGAGAGAAAAACAAAGAGAAAGAAGTCATCATGTGTGTAGAAAGGGAGGGTAAAAGGAAACATTCCCAGATCTGCATTATTTCCTCATGGTAATACCAGTTGCAGATAGCAACATCAGAGAACTGCAAATATGTAATTCCTTTATATGGCTGTACATTTTTTGTTACAAAGAAGGAGAAATGTTACATGGCATTGATTGTGTGCAGTATTATACCAGGAAAGGTGGAGGTTCTGATCTTCTGGTTGGCTTTGCTCACACCAGTACGGACCACCTTTGGCACATGCTGATAGCCATGCCAAACTGGCTGTTGGGCTGCATGTTCACATGTCTTGTGGTCACACAGGCGCTTTTCTTCTAGTGCACGCAATACTTTAACTATACACATACAATGTTCTTTTCCTTAGGTTAAAGAATATCCTGGAATAAAAATATTTCAAGCTAATGGATCACTTTATTTTGCCAATAGCGAGTCATATACAAGTGCACTGAAGAAAAAGGTGAGTAAAGCAAATTCTTTAGTGTCTGTGTCTTGAAAATTCAAACTGGCTTCTGAAACATGCTCATCCTCCAGGCCCTTTAGTGTAGCCCCTAGCACAGTGTTTCTCAGCCTGTGTTCCCACTGGTGATCAGTAAAATATGAGGTGACCCTTCAGCCAACTGGAAGTCATCTTGGGAAGCGGCAACGTGGCGGGAGGGAATAAAGACAAAGTGTAGCTTAATACTAACCACTTGTGAATGGAGAGTCTGGTGGTTGCAGAGGACAAACTGGTCAAACACTTATTTTTTTTCAGAAGGAAATAAGTGGTTGCTGAACTGAAAACAAAATGTCTGGGAGTAAAAGCTTGCTTCTTGGGTGACAAACTTTACTGGAGTGTGAGACCATGGCATACTGCGGGCATTCAGTGCCTCTCATGAGCAACAGATTACCTCACCTCCTGTCTAACCTGTGTTTGACTGGGTGGGAATGGCAATAACAGAACTAACTGAGGGCAGAACTGCCTGACCCAGTAGCAAATGCACCCTTACTAACTTCTGAAAAATTTTTCTGTAGCTTCCATGATGAGTCTTATACACAACAGGTGGGTGGTGCTTATCTTCACAAAGCAAGAGGCATTAGCAATTTATGTCCAAATGCACTTCTCTCCCCTTTTCTCTCTGCACTCAAATCAGCATTTGGTTGGAACACAGCACTCTCTGATTTCAAGAAAAGAATGTGATGCATCTCTTCCTCATCTTGTTAACATAGTGCTTGCCAAGATTATTTCTTCTTACTTTATACTGTTCTCACCCCACCAAGGGAAGCTGAATAACGCAGGCTTTAAATTTATGATGGTGCTAAATGCAGTGCTAATTGATACTGCAACGTCATCCTAACAAGCTGAATCTCCTCTGATCATGGTTTCTTTTCATGACAGACTGGAGTGGACCCTTGTGCCATATTAGCAGCGAGGAGAAAAGTCAAGAAGAGGCATGCCAGGGAAGTAAAGAAGGCAAATAAACTCAGAAAGAAAGCTGTATTGAAACTAGTGAATTCTTCGGTAAATATTTACCTCTGCTTTATCAGCTACCATGCTGCTTTCTGGTATTACTATTCCTGTTTATACAAGGTACAGAGTGCTACTCAGTTAGGAAAGCTTAGGGAGCAAGCACTGTGCAGTGTGGACAGGCATTAAGGATCAGAGGCTCATGGCTGGATTGGATAATTGTGTTGAACCTTGGTAACATTGAGGTAGCACATAGCAGAGCCTTTCCATGGTTATACTGTCACAGCAGTGGTGTCAGCAGAAAGTGGAGGGACCCTACCTCTGCTCCTCCCCACACACTTGGAATAATCATGCAGAAATAGGTTATAATAAAATTAATTCATATTAGCATCCCCTGTAATAGAAAGGTGCTATCCATGCTGCTGATCCTCGCGTGGCTGAGTGAGGTGGGTACACTGAGAAGGGTTGTTTGAAACATGCTCATGCTTTCGTGCATGTTGAAATTCACCCCCAGGGCGGGAGCTGGTGTTTGCTTTCTACCATGGGAAACCAACCAAATGCCTAACTGAAGAGCCCGATCGCTGTTGTTCCTTTAAACATACCTGCCCTGATGGCAGGGATAAGGCAAGGAAATGGAGTAAAAACATAGGAACAGGTGTCAGCTTGAAGGAAATGGGTAATTCTGTCCTAAGATAACTGCTTTCAGCTGTTTGCATGTGACTGTAGAAGGGCTGGGCATAAGAGAATAAACCTTGATACACATACGGTATGGAAGTATGCGTGCATGTAAAGCCAGTTTCTGTAATGGTTAGGAGCTGTATGCTTTTTAAAGGCTGAAAGAACAGATGAGTATGGGGAGGAAGGAGATCTACACTGAAAATCATTGGCTGTCATTAAGCTTTGTTGATCTTCTCTCCCAGACTAACGACATGGAAGCAAGTGTAAAACATGAGATAGCAAATGATGAATTACCTGTAAATGGAAAATTTGCATCTGCAGATGACACTGTACAAGACATGTGTCCTGATGAGCATGAACACTTTGTGGAGCCCAAAGCAAACATCCACTCTTTAATTCTGGATTTTGCCCCGGTGAACTTTGTGGATTCAGTTGGAGCAAAAACATTAAAATCAGTAAGTAAGGCCTTTTGTCCCAAAAAAAACCATAGAAAACTTCTCAGATACCTAATAGGGAACATGTCAGCATGAGACATAAATGCCAGCTCAAGTACCATCCTGTATTTCACCTAATCACAGTTTTAATTCTGTAGCTCTGTAAGTTTTAGCAGAATACTGGGGAACATGTACTGTGCAAGTTTTGTAATAATTGCCTTACATCTTCCTGAACCGCGGTGTGTACAGTGATACCTGTGTTTAACTTCAGTTTAACTCTGTTGCAGATTATAAAAGAATACAAAGAAGTTGGTGTCTGTGTCTGCATTGCCAGCTGTAGTGGTGAGTTGACATTTCTTGTGTGGGTGAGCTTTATGGGAGAGATTGTTTTTTCTCTTTCCCTTTGGCCCTCAATTTTCTGCTGCCATGTGCCTCAGTACTTACTTCACATAAAATTGGATTAAAATCGGATTTGAGGAAAAGCAAGCCCATATGCATTAGAGCCTTCACTTTAGTGCACATAGCACTGACATCATGAGTTTGGTGAGGATTAGATCCTGCTCTGATTTATTCCAGCTGGCAAATTCTAAATGCCAGACCGAACTTTGTGTCTTGAAATTGTTGTAATAATGAGGATAGTTGTAATAAGGAGAAAAGCCTGCAACATTCCAAGGCTCTGATACTTGGAATTGGAGCACCTTCTGCCAAGAACAGGCCTCTGTGCATGTCTGGATATGAGCATTACGTTTGGAGTAGAAGTAGCATGGGATCCCCCTGGCTATTTCAAATGTTTTCAGTAACGAGAAGTAAGAGAACAAGTTGTCTTCTTCCTGATATACTGCTGTCTTCCATCTTCGTACTTTAGTTTATGCACTGATGCCATGTTTGGTTTTTCTTTTGTAGGCCCTGTTATGAATGAGCTGACAAGACTGAATTTTTTTGATGACACTGTAACAAGAGAGTTGCTATTTCACAGTATTCACGATGCTGTCCTTGCTTGCCAAGTGAAAGACAGGTCTGCTTCACAGCCTTGATTTTGACCTCTGAAGAGTGGCATTGAGCAGAGTGGAAGCGAGATGTACGCTGATGGAGACTCTTTCCAAATATTTAATTTGCACAGTTTAAAGAGAGTCTAAAGCTATTTGTATCTACGGGTATAGGGTGGTATTTATCTTCTGTAGGAAGAGTGGATAAGGAATTGGAAGCCTTCATGCTGTTGAATTTTTTCCTTCAATCAGGGTATAGCCTTCCAACAACACAGAAGCACAAAATTATGCAAGACAAGAAAATTCAGTGTATTCTGCTTGTAATCGGAATCTGATAGACAAGGTGACATTCCTGTTCCTATTGAGAAAATGGGCACCTTAACTCACTGCGAGGTGGGATCTTGCAGGAAGTAACTGTTCTGCAATTGCAATGCACTGTACCAGTGTCTAAACTGTCTTAGTTTATTTTTAAAAGCCTGATGTCAACATCTGCATACAACAGATTAATATAAACTATAATAATCTGCCAGATGGATTAATGAATTCACACTGGTGGCATTTAGCTGCTACTCTTTTTTAAACCTGGATGGTACAGTTATTTTTCTAAAACATCTAAACTATCTCAGCTATACTCAACTCTTCATTGCCTGAACATTTTCACCCGTAAGTGAACTTCAAATTAGAAACTCACTGTTTAATTATTACATTACAAATAGGGTACTTTCACCACCAGTCCAGAAAAGAATACAGTTGATTTCAAGCTAAAATCAGTTTAGCTTCAAGATTTGAAGACAAAACTGGTTTAAGGCAAGAGTGAAACCTATTGAAATGAAATTAAGTGATGCCCTATATGCAGTCGTATAACCTGGAATAAAATCATAGACAAGGTAGCAGTGGTCTGAAAAAAAATGAGAAGTACTTTTCTGTTGCCCGAGATATCTTCCTACCAGCAGTCCTGCTTCTGCCACAGCTTTTAAGTGCTTTGAGAAACAGATTTCAATAGTATGTGGTTTGTTTTTTTTTAAAGAAACAGTAGTGTGGGGGGGTTTTCTATTGTCTTCACAACCTGTCTGCTGTGGTACTGCTCAACTTCTGATGTGAGACAAAACCATGGAAATATAACTCAAGCAAAAGAAAGACATCTTCAATGCCTGTATGTCCCTAAAAACAATCACTGTGAATCAGAGAAGAGGTAGGAACCTAGAAGTGTTTCTCTGTAGTTATTTCAACAGCACAGTGGACATGGAAAATCAGTGACATTTCATTTAGCACCCTCCAATCACAGCTCCTCTGCATAAGGGAATTCACATGACTTCCTCTCTTCTGAACTTAATACTTTTATTTTGCTTCAAGCTCTGTTGCGTTTAGGGCTTGCTTCAGATAAACCAAGTTTCCCAACAACCAGGGGCAGTCAGGGAAGATATTTTATCTCCTCAGACTCCTCTGCCACTAGGGATAGGGAGCTTTCTGCATCAGAAATTACTGCTTAGCTGGAGTTCACAGGATGAATTGAATGCATGTTAACACATTGTGTGTGTTTATTTAAACAACTTTTGGTACATTTTATAATGTTAACTAGTTTACCCTGCCTTTCTCTCTACATACAGGATATTTTTCTACTTTCAGCTTGTTGCAGCTTCAGTTTTTAACTATGTAGTCTCTCCAGTTCAAACCAAAATCCTGTCAGCTTCTAAAATAAAGTGATGATCAAGACTTGTCAAAATTTTCTGCTTTGGCAGGGTGAGACTGTATGTGGGACCAGCCACGGTCCCTGGATGCAAGTATGTGTTGCTAAAGACGGGGCGGGGAAGTATCACCACCTGCTGCTCTGGTTCCTGCTCCTGGCCCTCTGGGTTCCCCCACCCACATGAAGCCCCCTCCATGCCCAGCCTCACAGTGATGCAGTTAAGGCTGCATGTCCCAGCCTGGTAACAACAGCTGCCCTGCCTCGGGAGCTGCTGAGATGCTGGACTGAAAACCTTTGCTCAGGGAAGTCCTAGATCCCAGCCTGCCTGGCACTGCACAACCCACTCCTAGGTACTACCAGCATTGCTGGAAACTCATCCACTAAAATAAGATCTGGCAGCTTTTGATTTGTCTCTTCCTGTGGTGTGCTGCTACCAGCTGAATCTGCTTCCTACATGCCAGTTATCTACTGAAAAACAAACTTTCTCTTCCCATACTGATTAACAGACTGCTATCTAAAAATTTAAATCCTACCTTAGGCTTGTCAGTGCTAGAGTAAACAAACCCACATCCTTTAAACTCATAACAGGGCTTATCTCTTCCCCTCCCCAGTTCGTCTGCATTGACAGGGTCGTGTTCTTCCCACACCCAGCTGAAGCCCCACCACAGCCAAGGTCACTGAAAGCCTTCAGTCCAGGTTGATGCAGAGATGACTCTTAATAATAAGAATTATATTCCTTTCCCCCTCCTTTTTTTTTTTTTGCAAAAATACTGATGATAATTCAGGATACCTGCTAAGATCCAAATTCTTTTATTCACATACTTCAGTTATCCGTCTTAAGTAAAAGGTACACCTAACTTCAAGTGCTGTGCTTAGGAAATAGAGATCTTCTGTCAGCACTGCTTTTTGAACCATTTCTTCCCTCTCAGGCCTGAAATTCTGTCCCAGCAATAAACATGCATCCCTCCCCAAAATGTTCTTGCCAAAATAACACATAACTGTTGAGACCAGTTTTTTTCAAGCAGTTACAAGCAAAACCACTGGATTGCCTGTCTTTGCTTATCAAGATATTGGAACTGGCCAAAATCCTAACAGAGTCCATGTACACTATTGTGAACACTTCCTCTTTCAAAAAAAAAAAGTGGCTTCACCATCTAAGCTTTCCATGGATGTCAGTTGTATTGAAATGAGACCTGATAAAATGTCTCTCACTTCTAAGACAAAACAGTTTCCAAAAACATTTTTTCTCCCAGGTATCTCTTCAAGCTCTTCCTCCCACCACCCACTTTTAATGCAATGCTTGAAAAAAAAGTGAAGGAAATGCTGTTGCTTTTCATTGACCAAACCATTCATCTAGCATGGTCCTACAGAGCTGAATGAAGATCAACCTTGTACTGTTGCCCGCTGCCACTGACTAACAGCTATTGCCCAACTACTGGCGCACCAGGACCCCATCAGGGTCATCCCAGGTGTGTAGCAGCATCTTAGACAAGTGATATGATGTATCACAGTGCTCACTAGTGGACTCAGACTGATGTCAAACTTTATTATTTTTTTAGAGCAGGAACAAGAGAAAGGAATCTTTCTTCCCTTAGCACTATGAAGTTACCCAACATTTACTATTTCATATAAACCAAGGAATCTCAAGCAAAAGGAATTAAAAAACCCACTGAAGAAAAAAAAAGTTATGATGGTATCAGAGCATTTACCCATGGAAAGAACATGCATCCCTTCACATTTTCCCTAAGATGGGCAATGACTCAAACCATTCCACCTGAGCTGAGCTGTGTCCGCCTTCTCCTCAGCTCTTTTCCCCTGCAGTTCCTGAAGGTTTTCTTGGGATAAATCCACACCTTGGTGCTGAGTATCACGCAAGCATTTCTGAGCACACCCAGAAACACTGCAGTCACTTGGGGATGTTTCAGCACGTCCACAGCTGAGAGGATAAATTCTGGGGTGTAAAGGGTGACTGGAGATCTAAATTTTGGACCACCCAGGTATCAGATTTTAAAGTATCTTGGTTTCAGTTGTGTTATTAGCCTTTCACTGAGATTGTTTTCTAACACAGCAATACTCCACTGGTGTAGAGCACACAGATGAACTCACACCTACTGTTTGGAACGCTCCCTTTATTTCTAGCTTCCAAGAACAAGACATGAATTACTACACTTGGATTTTTGTTTCACAGAAAGTTTAAGAACAGGAACAGGAAGAACATTCCAAGATATTAGTTGTAGGTCATGTAGCGGGGGGTAGCACTGAATTTTGCATATGATTTAATGACTTTGTTCACCGCTTCTAAGAAGTCTTTCTCTGTTGCGATTTTTCTGCGTGCTCGGATAGCGAACATGCCTGCCTCTGTGCAGACACTGCGAATCTCAGCGCCTTTGAAAGAAAAGGGTAAACAAACTCAGCACTGACCACCAGCAGAGATGAAGCATATAGAAAACTGTTTAAAAAAATTAAAAATCAGCTTACCTGTGCTATTAGGACACAGTCGAGCCAACAGCTCAAATCTTATGTCTCTTTCAACACTCATCGAACGAGCATGTATCTTGAATATGTGAGTTCGCCCCTGAAAAGAGGGGAGAAGTGTTCATGCTATGAACAGAGTGATGACTCTCAGCATGCAACTGTCCACATCCAGAGCAAGGGCAGATGGAAAATACATCTTTTATGTGCTGCCCAACTGTAGTTTCCTATGTCTGGACGAACATGTTTAAGTGTCCATGATACTAAATTAAGAAAATAACTTTAAAAAGAGCTTTAACCGTAAGAAATATCTCAAGAGACCTCTCTCCAAAGAGCCAGACAAAACACATTCCAACTTAAGAACTAAATCACAGAAATGGTTAAAGGATTCTTTACCTGTTGAGTCACGAATACACAGTGAATATATCTACCATGGCTTCTCGGCCAGGGATGGAATCTGTGCAGTGTGGGAAAACCTTTTTGGAACATCTTTAATCCCCCCAATTTCCATGTAGTTTCAGGTAAGTTAAGAGTGCTGCTGTTGTCAACTCTCCTAAATTGCTTTCAGCCAACAACGCCCTAAGTGAAAAAACACTGATACCAGAATATACCCAGCTGTGAAAGAAAACATTCTCACCTCAAGATCAGGCAAGCTGAACTCTATCTTCCTGTCCAACCTGCCAGGCCTCATCAGGGCTGGATCCAGAGTATCGGGTCTGTTTGTAGCCATCAGCACTTTGATGTTGCCTCGTGGGTCAAAACCATCCAACTGGTTGATGAGCTCCAGCATAGTCCGTTGCACTTCATTGTCACCCCCAGCGCCATCGTCAAAACGAGCACCTGGAGAGAGGAGACACACGTGTTTCAACTGGCCAAGCTGCTGAAATTTATAAATGTATGTTTCTTTGTTTTGCCTCCCCTCAACCAAAATTCTCCCCCCGCGCCTTTGTGTAAAAATTGTTTTACTTTCAAAGGACTTAAGAACTTCCTTTGGGAAAAAGTGAGCAAGTTAATTTACAGGCAGTAATAAAGATTTAGTACGCAGTCCAAAAGCTGAAGGGGGCTTAAGTTAACAGTACTTTTTGCAAGCACAATACGAAGATTTTTCACTAAAGTTTGAATAATCTGGGTGTTCCAAATGTGCAAAAATTACTTCTCATCGGGGCTAAAGATGTTCAAACTATATAAAGCACTTCCTGGTAGCTTCCTGGACATGGGATGTGCTGGTAGACCCTGTGCTAAATAGGTGTTTACAAACACGTTTCCTGAAATGCAGCAATACAGGAAAAGAATTACAACATGAAAAGAAAACCTGAAAGTTCTCATATGAGATTAGAGCTATACATACTACAAACATACCTCCAATGGCATCAATTTCATCAAAGAATATAAGACAAGCTTTTTTAGTTCGGGCCATTTCAAAGAGTTCACGAACCATTCGAGCTCCCTGAAATGAAAAAAATCACAATTTTTTAAAGATTCAAGACATGTTAAAGGCAAACTATCAAAATTAAGCTTTTCATGTTTCCAAACACTTCTAAGTTTCCAATGATAAAACTTTTATTTGTACACATATCTATAACAGAACTTCATAAATCTTAAAGCAATTTAAAAACGAGAGACAAATTACTACTCTTAAATTTAGAAGTACAGATAAAGTCATTTACTGCAAGGCCAAGTGAAAAGTGGCAGAGCTGGGAACAGAATCCTAACCCTAGAGTCCTCCTGAACTGGAGATTAAAATCTGCACTGCAAAACCCACTTCATCAACGAGAGCATACTTCAGGTCTTGCAACCAACTGCCCGACCCGCAGTGATTTGCTTGACAGTTCCTCCCCAGCTGGTCTCCAGCACGTAAGTCCATTCATCCATCACACCCACTATGGTGTCTGGTCCACGACTGGAGATCTGCAAGTCACTCCACACTCCATCAGGTATTTGCTCTTACCTCTCCCACATACTTCTGCACCAATTCCGACCCAATGACTCTGATGAAGCAGGCATCAGTCCTGTTAGCAACAGCACGGGCACAAAGTGTTTTGCCTGTACCAGGTGGCCCAAACAAAAGTACTCCTTTGGGAGGCTCAATTCCAAGGTTAACAAATCTTTCAGGCTGTAACGGTGGGAAACAGAAGGCAAGGTGCAAATTAAAGATAATGTGCATCAAAGACTATGTGCAAATTAAGAAAATCATCAATGAAGAGCAATATAAACCAGGTCAGGCTGGATTTCACTTGTTCGAACTAGACTTCCTTTCACATAGGTGTTTACATTCAGCTACATCATCTTTTCTTGCTTTTTCAAATGCTAACAGATGACCAAAATACTTTCAAAATAATAGAAGTTTCAAGTTGGAGGTTACTTACATGAAGCAGAGGGGTTTCAACCACCTCTCTCAGCTTTTCAATCTGCTCTTTACAGCCACCAACATCACTGTAAGTGACATCTGGTTTTTCTTCTACCTGCACAACACAAAGGTCAGCGAGCAGTTAACAGCCTGATGCTGCATATCATCTCTCTAGGCTTTCAACAGCCCAGGACAAAACTGAGCCAAAGTAATCCAATTTACAAGGTGAAGCAATGTTATAATAAGTAAAGGCAGTTCTCACTTGCATCATGGTGACTGTGGGATCAATCTTTGGAGGCAAAGGGATATGGATTTGATACTTGTTTCTGTCCACCCTGATGAGAAAGCATAAAGACTATTATTTTAACATCAGTCAATTAAACTGTAATGTAGAAACAACTTTGTAAATTAGAAGCTGAATTCTTAAACTGTTTCTTTTTTCTGGCATCAATACAGCCCAGCCCTTAAAGCCAATAGATTGGGTAGAATCTGGAATTCCCTCTGCAGAGAACTTTAAGGTTTCCAAAAATATTAATTCCAAAGAATTTTGAAAACTAAACTTCAAAATATCTCACAGAGCAAACTGGCAAAATATTGATTCTAAAAATAACAGGCTTCACTTCCTCAGCAAACATTCCCTGCAGCCGCCCAGTCTGTAACTGTGCAGACTGCCAAAGAGGAAGCTGGCTACATAGGCTCCCTGAAAGCTGGAACTACTGGGGCCCAGACTGAAAGGTTTCAGTCCATGACGTACGGTTCTTGTCAGAATGACATCAAAATCAAAAGATTCCAGCACAGTATGCAGGTAAGTTACTGTCTTCCAACAGAAAGACATTATTGTTGTAATTTCAACCACTGCGAAAATGTCAAATGATAGTTGTTGACCTGGCAAACTAATGCATCAAATGAGAAAACTTCAGTCTCCGGGAAAACTCCTAAGAACACAAAGATTTTGCTTACCCAACTCTCATGCCTTCTTCTATGTCAGTAGGTGCCACCTGGTCACTGAGATCCACCACGAATTTGGCAAACTGCTTGACATTGATAATGTACTTGGGATCCTCAGAGTCTGCATTGATTATCTTTGTACACCTAACACAGAACAGACAACTAACATCACCAGGCACACAATCTATCTGGCTTGCTATTTGTATCATCATTAAGATGAGAGAAGCACAAGTACAGTATTTTCCAAATACACTGGAACAGCTATTTACTTGTGATTCTGTCATTACAGCATCACACAGGAACTACAGCTCTAAGTACAAGCATGAAGTACGGAACACACCATCAGGCGTAACACAGCTCCTTTTTGACACAATGGTAAAAAGCACTTTCAACATGCACAACACATGAACCTCATTTATTTAAAAAGTCTACAAATAATCTATAAATCACATTTTGAACACTACACAGCTCCAATGCAAAGAGAAAGAGCGCACCCACCTTGCAACTTGTAGTGGTTGCTCACTTTGGAGAGTTTGCTTATCTGCAGCCAGATCCCAAAGGGCAGGAGGAGCCAGCCCGGTGTCAGATTCCTTGATTCCTGCATACAACACAGACAAGCTGAGGAACAGGCAGCTAACTGGGACGTCAGCAATCCTTCACACACCAAGAACCCTAGACATAAGCCTGCAGGAAGCTTTCTGAGCTCTCTAAACACACACACAAACACCTCTGCAATGGACTTCTAAAAAACAAGTTTCCTAAAGACACAAGCCCCACGTGACTGTGGTAAACATGCAAACACCAGCCTAGCTGTCCTCTAATACAAACTTGCAATGTGTGGATGATTACAACCAAGCTTGACACAGAGAGAGAAGAGTACTTCTAAGTTTCAGAAAATGAGTGAAACTCTGCAGGTGCTTTCACTGAGGGAAAGCTTTAGTGCAAGATACCAGGAGCTAAAGGATTCACACAGGTGAAAAGCCTAACACTATTCTATTCTATGAGAAATAATACTAATAATATTCTATTCTAAGATAAAAAAACCTAACACATCTTCCAAAACATGGACATAGAAAGTGCCATCTCCATGATGTATTCGAAAAAAATCAGGGATTTTACTGGAAAATAGAAATTGCGGTCTTCTTGGCAGAACTGAGGGCCACTAGAGATTAGCAACAGGGCAACACATACACATCAGTGAAACAAAGAAAAATACGGGAACAAAATAATTTTTATTGTAACTGCCATAACTGACCAGCTGATTTTAAATGCCAAGCGCTCTGCTACACATTTCTTTGGTATACAAGGACTGGTACCATTACGTAATCATAATATGTTGGGGTTTTGCAGTCCATGGAAGTTCACTCACTATTCAAACAGACCTTGACACAAACCACAACAAATTATGGAGTGACAGAAAGGGATGTTTGCTTCATGCTACCATAATATATAAAAATCATAATTTTGAATCAAAATGGGTAAAACTACAAAATTACATCATCATATGTACAGGTTACCCTGCCCAATTAAAAAGACAATCACGTACAAAGCAAAAACCTCACATTACCAAATAAAGAATGTATCCTTTAGAGAAAAATAACAGTAATAAACTAATGCAGAAATCAGCTTCTTAACACATTCGTTTTGGTATACGTGTCTCTTCTATTGAAAGTTATCTTAAGAAAGAAAGATACCAGTGAGCTCATTGATTTTCTTAAGTAATTGTTGGATGTCATCTTCTACTTGCTTGATCTGCCTTGAGTATGTGCTCTGGCCCTGGAAGAGAAATACATAGACTTCGTAACTCTATTTTACGTGTTATGCCCTGGCATAACAGCCAGCTATTGATCACAGCCAAAAAAGGCAGTATTAAGTTCCAGCAACAATATTTTTGTTTGCGAAAATAGTGCAGCTACACACAAGTGGCCGATTGCGCAAGTGGAAATTTTTCATATTTGTAAGCTTCAAGGATTTGTTTTTCTTTTTAAACATGTTCAGCCTCATTTTCTTAAACTTTTTTCCTAAAGTTTAAAAAAATACTTAGAAAAAATTTATAGATGGAATTCTGTACACATTATATGAAAATCATTTGTACAGGCGCTTTAACTATCGTACCCAACCTTTCTCCCGTCCACAGAAGACAGCAGAGAGACCAGAGGGCAAATCAGAAGCTAGATTCTTGCTTGTGATAAAATGCTTTACTATCTTGCCTGCCCAACACAGGCAGATCAGGATCTGGATTTCCTTTAAAAGATCTCTTTCATATCAACATGGCAACAAAAAAGAAGCCGCAGTGGGCACAAGCTGTATTTCAGAGTCCTTCCCCAATTCTGGAGCTTTGTAAAGGAGTCTCAGTGTTAACAAAATTCAGACTTCTGGCAAACATACCCAAAACCAGACATATGCTGAGCTGCAAATCTGAGCTGCAAGTTTCAGTTTTCAAGAGTTCTTTCACAGACCCACTGCATCTTCTGATGGAGAGGGAAGATTTGCATCTTAAGCCTTACTGTCCACGGCAAACACCTTCCAAGATTACATTCTCTTTGACAAGGTCCGTGCATCCCTCACTAATAGTTTTTTAACAGCAAAAGCTACAAGCAGATGGCTACAAGGAAGTAAATGTGACAGGAGAAGGGCTCTGAAAGATACTGTTCCTCATAAAGCAAGAATCTCACGAGATCAGCTCTCGGTCTGGGACGCTCAGACTGTTATCTCCGTTCCGTGAGTGTGGTGTTTCGGAATCATCCCCTCCCCGCCCCTTGCTCCAGGAGGTTTTGGGACCCCTCCCTGCTTTGGGGTCGACTCCCCCTGTTCCGCAATCGTTATCCGGGAACAGGCTGAGCCTTTTGTTATGGAGTGGGGGGGCAGTATCACTGTGTATCACTCATTTCTATATAAGTATNACTGGGATACACATTTAGCAAAAGTCACTTGGCTAGTCAGCACTAGAGGATCTGCCAATCGGGCTGGTCCTGCCCAGTCAGAACCTTTACATACTACCCCTTTAACTCTCTCCCCTGTCCTTAGATGGGGGCGGGAATTGTGTGAGCGGGTGTGTGTGGTTTTGGCCCCCAGCCAAGGGCTAACCCATCATGGTGTTAGTGAAAGAGCCCCAGTAAAGCCCTAGCTGTTAGATCCTTATGACAGTCAGCTACAAGATACAAAGCAAAGACAGAAAATAGTTCATCAGTTCCAAGCTAACAAAACTACTGGATTATTTTCAGGGTTGTGGGTTGGCTTTATGGCTTTCTCATTGGAAGGGGAAAGGGAGAAAACATTTTGGCAGGAAAGAAAAACAGTAAGAGAAGCAGATTACTAAATACACATCCTTCCAGAAAGAAAGTCCTAACAGGACTTTCTCTTTTCCTTTAACACTCTACTGTATGTATGTTACTTACATAGGTTTTCAGCAAAGCAATATCTCCTTCATCCAGAGCTGAAACAAGACAGGAAAGACTTAGCTTCCAATTTTAAAAACAAAACCAGCAGCAACAATTCTGCTTCTAAAAGATGAAAACATACATTTTCAAGGGATTCTTTTGAGTTCCTACTTTTTCACTAAACCAAAGTGGAACAAAAAAGTATCACATATTCAAGAAAAACAAAACAGGGTCTTCATCTACTTTCTTCAGTCCAAAAATCTGTACCACCCCCAGCTCACCTCAAGCAAGATACTTAAATTCTGCCTTGCTCAGAGTAGCTTACCAACCTGTGACTGTACAGAGAAGGAATTGAAGATATCTAAGCTTGATCTTTTAAACTTTTTGTTTCTTAATGTAAGCTTGATCTTTTAAACTTTTTGTTTCTTAATGTTTAAGAAAATATTAGTGAAAAAATGTCCCCACTTTTCACCAGTGCTCTTTTCCAAAATATCCAGTGTGAGCAGGGAACAGCAACCAAATCTAAGCTGGTCTCAGTAACAAAAAACTGCTGGAAACTACCAAAGCAGCCTGGAATCAGTAACTAATACAGTGCTGGGTTTTAATATTGTAAAACAGAAAACATGAGAATGATCACACTAGATGAGAAAACAGCCTGGTCCAACATTGGTCCTCCAACAGGAAGGTCTATGATCGTGGCAAACACATAGTGAGCTCCCACTCCCAAGTCACACGTTGTTACTTACTGCCCTTAAAACATTCTCCTTATGTTAATATTTCTGCCAATTTTTTAATCCTTGTAAACTTTCAGTAACTTTCAGCAGAATACGCAGGAAGGAATCCCCTGGTTTAAATCAGCACTGTGCTTCCTTTTACTCGACTTAAACTTGGACTCTAAATATGGTACTTGGCCCTCAGAATTCCCACATCAGAACAAGCAGCATCAACTGTTAAATGCAGAAGCTTTTGCACTGACTTCTGCCGGATTGCTCCAGTGAACTCTCTCAATTAACTAAGAAAAATATAACTCTCTATTACTGTCATCCCCTATTTACTTTCATAGACTCGTCATTTAACAGACCTTTAACATTTCCTCTCCCTTCCCCCAAAAGCTATCTCTTTTCCTGATCAAATGATAGTCTTCACCTTAGGTATCCCTGTCCCTCTGTTTTTCTCTCTTTTTTAATTCCACTGTATCTTTTTATGATAGAGGGAGCCCAAACCAAACAGTATTGAAGATCTAGGTGCAGTGTGTATTATACAGTATTTTGAGGGGTTTTTTTTGTTTTGTTTTGTTTTGGTTTGGTTTGGTTTTTTTTGCTGATCCTTATTGGAACACCTCCCACAGGAGGACAGGCCGAGAAAGCTGGGGTTGTTCAGCCTAAAGAGAAGGCTCTGAGGAGACCTTATTGCAGCCTCCCCAGTACTGAATGGGGACCTACAGGGGAAGGACTCTTTATCAGGGAGTGCAGCAACAGGACAAGGGGTAATGATTTCAAGGGTAGATGTAGATAAGATATTAAGAATAAATTTTTTCACTGTGAGGGTGGTGAGGCACTGGAACAGGTTGCCCAGAGAAGCTGTGGATGCCCCATCCCTGGAGGGGTTCAAGGCCAGGCTGGATGAGGCTTTGAGCAACCTGGGCTAGTGGAGGGTGTCCCTGCCCATGGCAGCGGGGATTGGAACTCAATGATCTTTAAGGTCCTTTCCAACCCAAACCATTCTGTGTTTCTATTATTATTTCTTTCCTGATTATCTGTACTACCCCATTGATTTTTGGTATCTACTGAATGCTATGTTGCTATAATTAAAAAACCTTTCTTGAGTGGAAACAGTTCAAAGTCCATCACTGATTACATACAGTGCTGCTTTTGCTTCCAGAAATATTATTTAATATTTATTGACATGGAATTAAAAAAAAATGAAATTCAAACATGAGGAGCAACTGACAATTTTCTCATTACGCTGCTATCGCCAGAAAAATCTGCCACCGCTCACTTCCACTGTGTTACTTGTGAAAGCAGCAACGCCCTGGGTTCGACAGCCAGCTCTGCAGGACCCCCCAACGGAGAAAAATTAATTATAACGTTTCATTAGGCCGATTATTTAACTAGCCATTAAACCACAAAGGCCTTTTGTCTCACGCAGAGCAGATGAGGCTTTTACGGAGCCTTTTATAAGAGAACCTCAGGAGCCAGGCCCGGGCCCCAGAGGGCAGCCCCCTCCCCCCCAGCCCCCAGCGTTTGTTATCCACCCCCGCACGTCCCCCGCACCGGCAGCAGCCTTCGTGCACCCGATTTTCCTCAGTTTTCCCTCAGAATCTTGTAAAAACAGAACGCTGATTGCGGTTAACACCCCCACCCCGCACCGCCCGCCGCCAGGCCCGCAGACGCGGCCTGTTCCGCCGCCCGTGGCCGTGGGAACGGCTGGGCCGGGCCCCAGCCCGCACGGCCTCTCACCGCGGATGGGCTTATCCTCCTTCTCCTCCTCTTTGGTCTTCCTCTGGTCGGCGCCCAGGTAGTCCGGCATTCTGGCAGCCCCCGGCCCGCGGCCCGCCCTGCCCCGGATGCGTTACGCAGCACCGCCGGAGCTTCCGGCTGCACCGGGCCGGGGGGACACCAATGGAGGGTGCACCGGCCCGTGCGCGCCGCAGGCCCCGCGCCACCGGCATCTCCTTCCCCCCAGGCACCGCCGCCGCCGCTGGATAGTTCCGCCTGGTGGGGCTGTCTGCGCTGCACCGGCGAAACCCGCACCGCCCCGAGCCGCGGGCCGGGCTGGGCCTCGCCGCAATGTCGGCCCCGCTGCGGAGAGCCGGCGTCCAGCAGGCGGACGGGCAAGGGGTCCGGCGGGGGGGCTGGGCTCCGCCGGGCCGCTTATCCCGCCGCACGCCGCCGCCG
>VZTO01004373.1:0-18193 GCA_013400615.1 Syrrhaptes paradoxus
GTGCTAGCAATTTCTCTTCTGCGTCACGAGCAGAAGCAGCTTTAGCGACTGAAAAATCAGATAATTTTTTCTCAGCCTCATTCATCACTTCAATGACTTTCTGTCTTGCTGTCTGGTACTCCTGCCACTCAGAAGCACACCTTAAACAAATATAGTTCCAGAAAGAACAATTTAATGTAATATAAAACCATTTGAAAGTCAGGAATGTTGTTGCACCTAGTTTTCACTGTAACTGCTTAATTTTGCTGTTACACAGTATTTCCAAAGCAAAGACAGATTATTGGGAAAGGGCATACATAGAAGCATATGTTCCTGATTTTCAGCTGTGCCTTACAAACACAGCTTGGCACACAATAGCCCTTGATTGACTCTTCCTCAACGACTTTGTCTAAATTGTGTTTTAAACCCACACAAGCTTTTGGAATCTAGAACATTCAGTAACAATAAGTAACATAGTTATGCTGGTTCAAAATATCTGTTTCAATTTCATTACAGTATATCTGTAATATATACTTTTAGTTCAAAATATCTGTTTTAATTTCATTTGTTTCTGTGTAGGTCTTGTGCCAGATGAAATAATGGACAGTCATTCCCTACTCTTCTCAGTGCTGTTCCAAGATTTATATAATTTTATCATAGCTTCCTCAGAGTTACACATCTAGTCAGTCCATGGCAGAGGAGAAAACAACCCAAGAGATCTGAATCCCAATATCCACTTCTCTCATCAGTAGCAAAACATTTTACAATGCTCCAATTAATGTTGCGATCTCTTTGTTTCATCACCAACAAGGTGATCTTAAAAAAAANTAAATGTAGAAATTCCTGAGCATCTTCAAGCCAGTCATTTGCTATCTGTATCACTTGGTAGTATCTTTGGCAGAGGCTATATAATTTATTCAACATAGCCTGAAAGAAAAGGGAAAATTATACAGAGGGTCATAGGCATAAAATTCACAGCAATACCAAAAAATATCCTTTTTGCTCAGAGTCTGGATTTTGCCCATGTTTGCTTTCTTTCCCCTTTATTATATCTAAAATACATGTCCAGAGACACTATGTGAAAGCAGGTTTTGAGTGATTTCTATATGCAGGTATAAATTCATACTAAGGAAGCCTTTCCCCCCCTCCCCTCCAAGTCATCCACAGCAACAGGCCATAACCTAACTCATTAAAAAAACAAACAACAGGATTAATAAAATCAGTCTTTTCCTTGTAATTACAAACATCCAGCCTATTTGCTCTTTGTGAGCAAGAAACTAATGATGTTTAGGGTGCACTAACCTGTCTCATGTGTATAGCTTCTTGTACTTCACTGTCCAGTTCTGTCAGCTCAGCAAGAGTGTTTTCCAGGTCAGCAGGTATCAGCTCCTTTGCTTTCATATACCTGTCCTTCTCTTTATTGCTCAGTGCATTCATTATTCGCAGGCTTGACTGCACTTCTTCCTGATGTATCTGAACTTTCCGTATTTCTTCTTGGATGTTTTGCAGTTTGAGGTCCAAACTTAATGTACCATTAAGTTCTGTTTTTACCCATCTCAACCAGTCAAGTAAGCGGCAGATTTCTGTCTGGAAATCTATGCTTTGCACAAGTCTGTTCTCACACTCCATCACAGTGTCACCAATGGCAGCATGCAAAGAGTTTAGTTTCTCTTGCCAAGACTGCACTTGGTGATTTGCCGTCTCACATGCAGATGAGTCAAACTGAGGGGAAAGAGTTTCTAGATGTTCAGTTATTTGCTTCAGAAGACTCCCTGACTCTTGCAAGCTGCCCACCAGAGAATGGTATATTTTCAACTTTTCTTCTATTGGGAGTGTTTCCTCATTTACCTTAATCTGCTCCTTCTTCACTGCCTCTAGTTGTGCCTCAAACTGCATACACATTTTCTCGTGTTCTTGGCATGCTTCTATTGTGTCTTCCAGCAGGCTGATTTTCTGTTCTATCTGCCTCTTCAACTTCTGATAGAGCGTGACAAGTTTTAACATGTCATCTGGTTGCCATGGTTGGCCAGTGCTTCTAAAGGCCTCCTTCTTCTGGTTTAGTTCATCCACTGCTGCACCAAGGCCTACTACTTCACCTAAGAGATCTCTGTAGGCCTGCTGGAGTGACACAGCTTCTTTGGCTAGACCAGAAGCTGGAGCTTTGGCCATGTTAACAAACTGATCTTCTAGCTCAGTCAGAGCTTTACTTGTCAACTCAATCAAAGAGGCATACTCTTTTCTGGCATAAATTGCTTCCTGAACCTTATATAATTTTTCTTTTGCTAGAGCAGTGACAAGACTGAATTGCTGAGGGAGAATGTTAAGTTTTTCATCCAGATAAGAATGATCTACTTCATTAAGCGATGGCAGGATTTCTTGGCCATCTCTTTGCAGTGCATGTAACAGATTTTCATATTCTGGAGATTGCTCAAGAATTTGTTGATATTTTGCCAACTGTGTGTATAGTTCAGAGTTACTATTCATTATGTTGACTTCTGGGAATGTGACAATATCAGCTTGTTTCAACCAATGGCAAGCTTTATCCAAGTCTTCTTTGAAATACTTCCTGGAAACCATATTTTTCTCCAGTTCTAACAATCTCTGGTTACACTTCTGTAAAACAGTGTCATACACATTTTGTAGTTCTTGCAGTTTACCTAACACTTCACTCTTTTCTTGTTCTGTTGCTTCTTTCATTAAATCCCTTCCTTGAGCCCACAAACCTGTGACTTCATTTTGATAGGCCTTCAGGTTAGCCTGGGCATTCTTACAAGTCCTGATCTGCTTGTTCACATCTTCTGGCAACAGACAAATGTGTTCGGGAAAAGTTACCTTCTTCTCATGCTGGTGAATTTGGTTTGTAGCCTGAAAGACTGCCATAAGAAACTGAGTCTTTTCAGACAGTGCTTTATTCAGGTGTTTTCTTCTCTGGCCAACCAGATTGCTGAGACAATCTACATGGTGCTGTGCATCAGAAAGTGCTTTCTGCAGCTCCTGCCTTTCATTGAGTCCTAGGTTGGTCATCACCCTGTCTGCATCCTTCACAAGCATCTTCAGAACAAGCTGTTTGGCTTCAAGCTCACTGCAAATGGTAAGATGATCCATGAGAAGACTCTGAGCCAAATCTGGAGGAGGGCTCTGTTTAAGAGCCTCTGAAATACTAGGTTGCTGTTCCTCTGCCCATTCCATTAATTCTTGAAATTTGGAATGCACCAAACTGAACTCTTCTAAGGTTGAAACAGAAACCTGAATTTTCCTTTTGACAAGGTCCTCTAGCTGAGTCCAGCGTTGCTCAAAATGACCAAATTGCTCTTTTACTAGTTCTTTGTCATCAAGATTCAGATGTTCTATCATCTTCTGTTTCTGATCTTTCAAATCTTCCAGAGCAAATCTCCTTTCCTGTAGTGCCAGTGACAATTTTTGTAAAGCTTCAAGGTGCACATTTGTACTTTCAGCATCGGATCTGTTATCAAAATGGACAGGACAGAAATTAATTATTAGATCCTACCTCAGGATAGACTTTTAAAAGAGGTCACGATGAATTATAAACTCATTATATACTGAAATCAATATGATATAAATTCCTACAGTTTTCAGATTCTTTTGAAGGTACTAATCTTGAATACTAATTAAAAAGTTTAACACTTTTACTCCTCTCCCTTTCACCTGCAATGTGCTCATCAGGCTGACCATACAAATTAACACGAATACTACATGGCATACTGGTATATTGCCCATGCAAACAACAAGGTACTGGGGTTGAAGTGAAACTTGTTCCATGACAGTGATAGCAGCAGTAACAGACTCTCACAATTTTACACATAGCTGGTATGTTTATGCTATACAAAGCAGCTACAATCATTTAGCAACAGCATTTAAACATTAACATAGCAGTCTAATAGATAAAACACAGTAACACAGTGAAAAACACACATGAAACACAGTTCGAACAAAAGAGTCAAAATGTGTGAAATATCAGAAAATGCTACACCCTGAGATGGGATCGATCAGTACTTGCCTTAAAGACAAACACTGAAGATTTGGCTTCTCAGACTCTCTATTTCAATGCAAGTAATTGTCTTACAATTAATAAGTGAAGCTTGCTTTTAATCAAGCATGGAAAAAGGGATTTTTAGTGGATCCAACTTAGAAACACTTTGTAAACAGTTCTTTCAGCATATATGCACTAAGGCAGCTCTGTGCATGTTACTCCCTTTTTACCTAGCCAGGTTGTCCCACTCTTTTGTGAGCTTTTCCAAGAAAACTTCAACTACATTCATGCGATCATGGTAATCTCCTGTCCTCTGAAGGTCCTCCTCCCTCTGTATGAGCAAACTGTGTGCCTGAAGGCAGAGGTCCAGCCACTGGTTGCTCAGGTCTCCTATTTCCTTGTGTTCAGGTGATTCCTGTCCTTGGGTTAGTTTGTTCATCTTCTCAGTCACAGAGGTAAGAGCTGACTGCTTAGACTGCAACTTTTGACTGAATTCCTGAAAAAGATACAAGTCCAAACCAATATGGTGACACCTACTGAAAATTATAACATGGAATTTAAATAAAAACTGAAATAAATAAATGGTGTAAGGACTAATCATCTCCCCAGGCAAATGCTGTGCAGATGTAAACTGGAAGAAGTGCCTTCTCCCATCCCCTAACCTTTCTCACCTTCTCAGTTGAGGACAGTTTGGTCATAGATCTGAAAGCAAACTAGAGCAGTTTCCAAGTGCAAGTGATAAACAGAAATCAAGTCACAACTTATTGTCCAGGCTTCTGGACTAGCACAGCTCCCACCATACACTAAAATATGCAGGACAGTCTGGGTCTCATAAGAATTCATTTTACCACTACTGCTTCTAGCTCATTTTTTTCCTTTTTCATTAGAAACTAAAAATAGGAAGCAGAGTCCATGAGTCAGTGAGCTCCCACATCCACACTTTCTTTTGTTCCTAGTTCTATAATAGTGGCCATTATCGCTGTCATTATTGAAACAAAGCCAATGATTATTTAGCTATGACTGCCATTTGAGTTAATAATTTCCAGTAAATAAGAGATGCCATCTGCACACACATTTCTAAGAAGTCACAGTAACCCAAAAAAAGCATATACAATGTACTGACAACTAAAACTAACCAAATATTTTTCAGCACTTACACACTGTCCAGGATAACTATAATCTTTTCCCAAATTCCAATAACTGTAAATAAACAACTATGCCCAGCTCCAGCACTTTGCTGGGATGGTGGGTTTTCACTCAGGGCTGGTAGGGGTTCAGGAGAAGAGACGCTACTGCCCAGCTTTGCCTCATTTCTTCATTGTGACAGCTTCAAATGGAGCCAAGCATCTCCAATTACCAGGGTAAATTCAAGGAAAAAATACACATTGCACCACATCTGACAGTACAGCAGGTGCCTGCTTTTCAAAACAATCTGACGTTCCTGATTGAAATAGTGAAGAAATCCAGACTCCTGATTCTTCCTGTGCTCTAAAAATAGCAGTCCACCTTGTGCTGAGGTATCTTCAAGGGCTACGACTTTGTTCGTACACTTGTGCAGACAAACATGAGGAGGAAGTGTTGTTTACTTGTTTACTTTTCACCTAACTCCTGGCATATCAGAAAAATTAGAAGCAAACTCTAGACCAAAAACATAAAACCCAAGGATTTAATCATTTATCAAAGAAATAATATATTTTCCTGTTTCTTCTTACTACTTAACTGATGTTTGTAGAATGGCCATGAAACTTATCTCATCTGCAAATGAATAAGAGTGAGTGAAAATCTGAAGGCACTTGTCTGACCATTTTGGGTAAATTAAATTGCGTCTCTATTCCTATAGAACAGAATGGTTCAACTATTCTGCAGTGCTTTTCAGAGTCCAGTAACATTTAATAGTTACCTAATTTTGAAATAGATCTAAATAATTTAGAAGTATTGGAATCAAAGAACTTAGCAAACATAAATTGCAGATTTTATCTTCAGGTCCACTGTGATCAGCAATTAGCCTATTACAAGTGAAGGCAAATCAGAACAGTAGGCTGAAAATTGCTTACTGTTAAAAAGCAAAACCAGAAAAGTATTAAAGTACAATGTCTTACTTGCTCTGTCACCCTGTAACATCAATAAGGAAACTCTCTTTCCTCTGTCTTCTCTGCTCTTGCTTAGAACATATGAGCAATTCTATCCAATACATGCATATAACATGAATCATATCAGCCACAGGATGAACTTCTTCCTTATATTCTGTTCTTAACCCAAAATCTCCTCACCTTAACCTGGAGTACCATATTTTGGGCAATGTTTAGCTCCAGTTCTGCCCGTCTCCTTTTCAAATTCTGTAGTTGTTGATCTGCATCCTGGAAATATATCCAGAGTTCAGCCTTCATTTGTTTGATCTCTTCCCAACCTTGAGCCAAATATTGTGAATGCATTATCTGTTCCTCAATCTAGAGAAAAAGAAATGAAAAGGAGTAGGAACACTTTAATGTAGCTATTTTTGGAGAATGGAGGATGAATACCATTCTTCCTCTAACACAGTATTGTGCTTAAGAGCAAATTTCTGCACTAGATTCTGAAGGGTCTAATAGTATCCACAAAAAAGAGTCTTAATCTTCAAAAGTCATAAAAATCAGACCTATCAAATGAAAGCTGTGGGGAAAAAAAATTACCATTCACCCTTGAGAGAAGCAAGTATATTTCTGAGTGTGTGTATTTCAAAGTGTTCCCAGTCTTCCATTAAAGCTTAAATTAACTGTATGATTTAGTCTATTGCATGCCAAGAATACTGCTAGACTGCTGTGCGCTACATGCCTTCACCATGACCAAATAAAAGCTTAAACAAAACACTTTCATTTAATTTACTTAGCCCAGTTATTTTGCCTACATGCCTTTTGTAAAATTCCAATAAGAATATTCCAGATCCGAGCTCATCAATCACCTTAAAGCAATAGTCACACAGATTCTTTTGCTCCAAATACAGCAGTAGGTTGTCTTTAAGGGTTAGATGCTCAACCAGCTTAATATATCTCAGCACTGTACCATCTGTGATTTCTTAAAAATGTTTTCCTGCTTTATATATAAAAGGAGAATCTCATTCTAATGTCTGGGATGCTTTTTAGCTATTCAATATTTGGACTGCCATTTTTTTCATGGATTACTTGGATTTGTACAATTTGCTTCTCTGGTATGCAATACTGTTACCAGATATATTCAATTTTTACTCTTGGTAGAGGTACTTTCAAAAGTTTGGTTGTGCACGTATGTGAAACTAAATTTTTTGTGTTTACAACAACAGGAATTCCCATAATGTTTATTTTGTAATAATTTATGTTTATAATTTTATTCTAAAACCAAGCATTAAGCTACTTTAAAATTTGAGATACACTTTTATAAATTCATATGCTGAAATAGATGCACTCTGATTTACGAATTGAACCATCATAATTTTTTGTGATGAGTATAACTAATATATTAGTATACCATAATAAGAACATTAGTCTCCTGTTGAATAAATAATAGCAGTAAAATATGTCTAAGCTTTAATAAAATACAGAGAAGAATGGATTGAATTGTGTTTTATGAAAACAAATAATTTGGATCAGGTTTTCTTCCACAGAACACTATTTGTGTAGCTTTAGACCAATATCTTGTAACATGGCCTAAGTACCTTTAGCAACCTTTGTTGTGTGTCTTTGTATTACTACCAGGATGGCAATGTGTGGATTTAATTAAAAAAAAAAAAAAAGGCAGAAAAAGAAAGAGAAAACTATTTATAAAAGAAATACAAGAAAAGAAGACATTTCTTTAAACCATTATACAATATGACCTTTTTAAAGGGGGCAGATCAAGGCAGTTAAAGCTCTAAATAGGATTAAAAGCAGGTTGTTGTGGTTATCTTGTACCGTTTGTTTTGTTTGTTGAATATCTGTTGCTGTACTCTTCACTGCGGCATCTGACAGATCACACATGGAGCACAGAAGATCCAAGTATGTATTGGCTTGCTCCTGCAGAGCCCGGAAATGTTTTACCTGGGTGAAGACAACCCTCAAATAAACTCTGAGACTGGAAATACACTCTTATTTTACTACAATCATGTGTTTTCGTATTTTTTCTTTAGCTTATTTTTTCCAAAAGATGAAATGTAGACATACACTTTTTATTACATTAGGCTGCTCTGTCATAAGTATGGAAAAGAGTAACTCTTAAAAACTTGATTATCACCCAATTATTAAAGCACTTAGTGACATATGCATTACCCAGCTTATTTCTTTATGAATAAAGTGTTGGATAGATACATGCAGTTTCAGCAAGGTGAAAACAAGAAAATTCTTCCTAGATGTGAGGGAAACTTTTTTTCACACGGAAAACAGTTAAGCACTGGAACAGGTCCCTAATCCTCAGTGAACTGAAGGGCCCTGAAACCTCTATCCCCCTTCTCCTTGGGGTTTGGCTGCCTCTGCTTAGGGCCAGCCCTGATTCAGCCCAGCTGGGACCTGGCCAATGGAAAAGCATTCAGAAGCCTTCCCCCTTGCTCAAGAGCTGAATGCAAGTCCAGGCCCTCACCCACCTATAGACCTCACCTGATCTACAATATGGGTGCATCTGTGCACTGATCCAGGAGGATCCTCTTGCTGCCCTGACCTCCTTCCTCCACCTGGGACTGGCCTGATCCCTACAGACTTGCCTGGTGATCACCAGATGGCAGTGACACTAAGGGGACTCCGCTGTCCTCACTTGTGTGCTGCAGTTCTGCACATCACTGGGAAGGCGCTGCCCAGATGGCACCACTGTCCCCCTCAGCTCCCCCCCAGATCCACTGTCATTCCCCTGCTCCCCCCACCCTTGCAGAACAGCCATCCATAGTATTTCAAGGTCTCTATCAAGCCACAAGGTGGATGAGACAGCCTTGAATTCCAGCATTGTTAGCACCGTAACAGTTTAAATTGAAAACAAGTTACAAATACAATGTAAAACACATTAAGTTATCAAGAATAATTAAGAAGAAAAGAAACAATTTTTAATGGCTAATGTGGGCTAGAGGCAGTTTTATGCTCTTAGGCTGAAAAATTGTTTTAATTGCCTGATAACAGGCTCTGTCCATGGTACTTAGAAACCAGGTCTCTCATGGTAACATTAATAGACAGATGGGCAATCAGACAAGCAGAAAGACACATCATCTCTGCTAAACATGTCTGTGGAGTATCTGAGCAGGCTTATCTACTTAGCTTACTTTGTTTCAGGTAAAATATTTCTAAGCATTAAGCAAACCTAGCAAAAGTCCTGTGTGATTTTTCACCTACAGTTAATTTTCACTCAAAGTATTCCTTTTGGAGCTGAGAATAAACAATGAGGCTACACAGCCCTCTGAGAAGGCCAGTGAGAGAATCTGATTTCTATTAATATAAAGCTATTACCTGAACTCACCTTATTAAGGATAACCAAGCATTTTCAAATGCTGAACTTTTACCTGTTTAACTGCATCTGCCAGGCATAAAGGTGGCCAGGTAGTTGGCTTTAGCTCTGACTGCACTGTAGACAGCCAACTCTGGCACTGTTGTAGGGTATCCTGATGATTAACATGCTTCTGGAGTTCATGTTCCAAACTCTGGTACACCTAAAATAAACATTTTGTAAGGTCATCACATTTTCAAACACCACTGTTGGGTCTCTTGTCCCACTTTGAAAACTGCAGATAACCACAGTCTTAATAACGCTGTTTTATTTTAGCTCTTGTACATAAAAGTACCAAGGGATGAAAGCTCCTTAAGCTCTCACTGCATCTTGCTAACTTGTGGAGAGGATGGACAATATCTAAGGCACAGCTTCTAGAAAGAAAAAATAAAGATGCAAATGAAGAGCATTGTCTCTTATTTCTGTACTCTTTTTCAACATTGTGCCACTGATCTAGTATGAGGTTTCACCTACCTCTACAAGTAATCTTACTGACTCTGAAGTCTATTTTTTTGGGATTTTGTTTTAGTTGGTTGGTTGGTTTTTGGGGTTTTTGTTTGGTTGGTTGGTTTTTGTTTTGGGGTTTTTTTTATGCTATGCTGGCTTGATCTCCTAACTGGATTAACAGAATGATCCAGCTAGTCCTTCTTAACGGGATATCCCAGTTTTGCTGAGAGACAGTATTTCCTAGGACATAATTAAGACCTGTTATGTATGTATGCAAATTTCTGACACTAAGACTGTAATTTGCTCCTTAGTTTTTGGAGCAGGAATAGTTCTAATTGCTGCAGCTGCTCAGAAGCTAGTGTAACATGAAGGTAGGGAGGGTGTGGAGAGATTAAGGTAAGAACTGATAGGCAGCTAGTTTTGCTGGCTGCAAGGCAACATTTGATCACAAGAAATTCAACTGTAGCATGGTAATGAAGTGTTATGCTAGTAACCAGTAGGCTCAATTTAAATTGGAACAGTAGAAAGAGTTTTACACCATAAAAATAAACAAGTACTTACAGAAATAATAATATGTGTTATTCTTAAATGGTATAAAAACATTTTTTGAAATAAGACTTACTCTTTGGGCTGTGCTACATATGGCAGAATAGCTGTCCTTTGTCCCCTGAAGATGGCTTTGTATGTTTTGCTTAAATTTTGCTTGAAGATGTTCTGTACATTGATTGATCAAGTAATCGCCTTTACTCTTAAGGTTGTTCAAACGATCTTCAAAGCCTGCAATTTCTTCCATGATAGCCTAAGAAACAGATAAAATAATTTTGAAGAAATATTTTAACGTTAAAACATGTTCTGCATCACAGCTTTTTAAATTAGCTTTTCCTTTTTTCTTAAACACTCTTTGTGTCAAGATTTGGAAAAAAGTTTTCAGACAAAGCATATTGTTATAGTCAAGCTATTTGAGTGTATACTGATTATAAAATCCCTGTTGAAAGTATGTACATTGATATCCCACAGAAACATCAACAGCCCTGTCATAATGTGTAAACATTATGTGCTCAACCCCCAAGACTATCCTTAATCTTCCACTGTCGCATGCTTTCCAGGGCTCCACCAGCTTCTCTTGTGTCCAGCACTGAGGACTAAATCTGAAATCTTATTCAATAAGCTGTAGGCAGTTCTTTCCACTGACTTTGGTGGAGACAATTTTTTATCCCAGGAGGTTACTTAAAGAATAGCACACTGATTTCAGTGAGTTAAAACATTTCAATACTCGTGCTTGGAATCTCAGTTTCAGGAAGTGGTGGAAATGGTTGGATTTTACTTTCTTTTATCTTTTAGAAAGCATCAGCTATTGATATAGTGCATGATTATCATTAATAGCAACCATAACAATACCTTGAAGAAAAGCAATGGAGGAAGTGTTACAACCTAATAGAGGAAAAAAAAAATTGAAAATTTAAAATATTTTTTTTACCCTTAAAAGTGACAGAGGAAAAAATGCCTTAGAAGTAAAATGACCCTAATCTGCTTTTTTGTGGTCTATTTCCTGGGTCATCTCAGAAAAAAATGATGCAGAACTCAGAGCAGTGTACAATAAAGCTTTTGCGCAGATGCAGTCTGATCCAAGAAACAGTGCTAACAAGAAGGTAGATTTGCATTAATGACACCGATACTTATTTACACAGTTAAGAGTAAGAGGAAAAAATGACAGATAACTAGAGCTCTGGAGTGGAGGCAAGAGAAGCAAAGAAGAAAAATTTTAATTTACTGGACAAAGGAAGTTTATCCAATAGCAAACCCACCTTGTGGTTAGCTAGTTGCTGAGTGATTATTTCAAGACTGTTACCCTCCATGAGGTCAGGGCTGACCAGCCTGCTGGACATATGCAGTAACCATTTCTCTCCTTCTTGCAAATCACTGTTGTAATCCTCATGTTCTTTTACTCTCACCTCTAAGGTTTCAACATATGCCTGCAGGTCCACAAAAAACAAAATTAAGTATTCAGGTCCTTACAATTATATACAAAAAAACACCGCCAAACTAAAACCCACCAAAATCTTGAAAGCATAATAGGAGTTATCTTCTAAATTTATATTCCTGTGAGGGACTCTCATATGATTAGACTGTTAAGGAAGACATTAAAGGGATTAATGGTGTGCTTAAACTCTGTGATACTGAGCAGCATTTTCACTCCAGGTGAAATACTGTACTTCGAAGACTAAGGAAAACACTGAAGACTTCCTTACTTTAAGAAACAGAACACTGTCAATTTAAGATTAAGTTCACTTGGAAACAGTTATTACATGCTCTTTGAGAGACTGCAGTTGACCTACCAAATGTTATGGTTGGGTCCCTGCTGCTTACAGTCTTTGCACATACACATTGCCTGTGATTGTGGTAGGCAAATTAAAAATGTACATAGTAAGTCAAAATGTTTTTGTTCTTTTTAAGAAAGATTTTTTCATAAGCTTCTCTACATTAACACCATCAACATAACATCTACTTGCATCTAATGTTTTGTGGTACAGATCAGAGGAATGTCTGTAAATTAAAAATCAAGTGTGAAAAAAAATCATCTGCTATTGATGGGTGGATTGGCAATTAAAGGTACTTAGGTCAAACATAAGTACTAACATGGTTTGCAAAGCTTATCCTTGTCTGAGTATAACCTATTAAAAGATTTAGGAACAATCATACTTTACGACGTATTTAGAAGCATTAGATCTTTCAAAGTACTACACACATGTAGACTAATGAATCAATGTTAATTACTAATGCCCTTGCTGAATTAAATTACTCCCATCTTGCAGTTCGTTTTCTCCAGTGACTTCCATTCAACAACTAAACTAGAGTAAGCAGGGTTTGTGCGAGATCTAGCAGAAACAAGAGACAAAATAGTATAATTTAGGGGCACCTGTCCCTTCAAGAAATAAAGTATTGAGAAATCTATTCAGAACAACTAAAAGTAGTTACAGTAGTACAAACTAGTCACTGATGTATTTCTCCTTAGTGCTACAAAGACTTTACCTGCCACACTCAAAATTATTTCAGCTACTCTTTTTAGATTTATTTAGGTAGAAGTTATTTTTGAATTCAAAAAATGCCCCACCCCCCCCCCCCCCCCAAAAAAAATAGTAATTAAATCTAACTGTCTCTGTGTACACAGGGTGCGACATGACAGCATGAAACGAATAGTCAACAGCACAAAATAAATAGTCAACTTTTTAAAGAGGGGAAAAAATATAGCAAATTGAAAGAACCTAAAATTTTCTTCCTTTTTACCTTTATTATGCTGCAGAGTTCCTGGTAACTGCTCTGAAGGTCTTGAATGTTGCTCTTTACAGTCACATCACTCACCAGATCAAAAAGTGCTTCTCCCTTTTCAATCACTGACTTTATTGAAGGTTCATGGGACAGAACAGTCTGCTGTATGGACTACAATGCAAGTTAATACTTGTAAAGGGGCAAGTGCTAGGGATAAAACTTGCTCAGAGGAACAAATTCTGCACATAGGTGGGAGACTATCACCAAAGCCCTCCCCTTAATGAGAGAGTATGCAGACAAGTACATAACACTGTACTCTCAAGAGTATGCAATCTGATCTGTTATCTCATTGTGCCGCTAGCTCAGACAGCACAGTACATGGCAGCATCTATCAAATGACAGTGACATACTAGTTCCCCAAATGTGTAGAAAGCAAGCACACAGCTATGACATATGACTTTGAGTACTGAAGCAGGCGGAGGGGAGTAGGCAGTTTCAGAGAGAAAGCCTTGATGTTGTGCAAGTACTGCTCAGCAACAGCCAAAACTGTGATTTGTTAACAACTCTGGTCTTGCCACACATGTAGAGCACAGCGCTATACGGGCTGTTATGAGGCAAGTTAGCTCCATCTCAGCCAAACTCACTACACATCCTATGAAATATATGTAATCCTGGAGTATTTTACAAAAACGTTGTTAAAAGAAGCAAGGGAGTTTGTTGTCATTTTTTTTCTACTCGTTTTTATGACTGGGGAAAAAACCCAAACAATTCATTAAAATCCTAACTAAAAACAGAGGAGGTCAGAGAGTCTGAGTGTCTTAGATGTCAGTTGAGCTAGGACATACAGCTTTACCCAGAAAGCTGATTAAGCCAATATAAACAGAGGCAATGCCTGCAGTGAAGAAAAAGACCAACTGATTTTTATCCTCGCTTAAAGAGCGGTTAACTCTGTTGATACCAATGGAATTACTCATATGTGTACTCATAGAAGAATTTTGCTCCATTGCAGGAAATTTTCAGATGTGGAAGCCTTATNACTCACTGCTTCAGAAAAGTACCACCTTCAGAGCTAAAGAATATGTTTATGTCATAGAATCACAGAATGGTTTGGTTTGGAAGCAACCTTAAAGACTATCACCAAAGCCCTCCCCTTAATGAGAGAGTATGCAGACAAGTACATAACACTGTACTCTCAAGAGTATGCAATCTGATCTGTTATCTCATTGTGCCGCTAGCTCAGACAGCACAGTACATGGCAGCATCTATCAAATGACAGTGACATACTAGTTCCCCAAATGTGTAGAAAGCAAGCACACAGCTATGACATATGACTTTGAGTACTGAAGTAGGCGGAGGGGAGTAGGCAGTTTCAGAGAGAAAGCCTTGATGTTGTGCAAGTACTGCTCAGCAACAGCCAAAACTGTGATTTGTTAACAACTCTGGTCTTGCCACACATGTAGAGCACAGCGCTATACGGGCTGTTATGAGGCAAGTTAGCTCCATCTCAGCCAAACTCACTACACATCCTATGAAATATATGTAATCCTGGAGTATTTTACAAAAACGTTGTTAAAAGAAGCAAGGGAGTTTGTTGTCATTTTTTTTTCTACTCGTTTTTATGACTGGGGAAAAAACCCAAACAATTCATTAAAATCCTAACTAAAAACAGAGGAGGTCAGAGAGTCTGAGTGTCTTAGATGTCAGTTGAGCTAGGACATACAGCTTTACCCAGAAAGCTGATTAAGCCAATATAAACAGAGGCAATGCCTGCAGTGAAGAAAAAGACCAACTGATTTTTATCCTCGCTTAAAGAGCGGTTAACTCTGTTGATACCAATGGAATTACTCATATGTGTACTCATAGAAGAATTTTGCTCCATTGCAGGAAATTTTCAGATGTGGAAGCCTTATTAGGCCATTCACATTTCAAATCCAGGTGCTTACTCTGATTTGTAGATGCAGGCATCATGCATCTTTTCACTCTGATGCTGTTTTGGACATCCAGATCAGAGGCATCAGATCAGGGGATTTATTGTGAGTCACTAGGTCAAAAATTGATTTCATAGTACAATGATATAACCCCTTTTTACCTTGTATTTGGACAACTGGGCCTTCTTCTCATAGAGTTCACTCTTTGGCTCTGCTGGGGCACGTAACATGGTTTGGTATTCTGTGACCCACTGAGTCTGTGCCTTGTACTTGTCTGAGAACTCCTTCGCCAGCTGAAGGCACTTCTCTGAAGTCATGTGCTCTTTCCTGATGGAGGCACCCAGCTGTTCAAGCTGTTCCACATATTCTCCAATTTCTTTTCTTAACTGGTCAACTTCATTTTCTTCCATGTACTTTATAGCTCGCTGCCCCTTCTCACGGGCAGATTTCAGTAAGCTGTGGCCTATGTCCATATCACTCAACAGCAGCTGTGAAGGAAGTATGGGTTAACAGATAATGTATGCAAGCTCGTATGTTTTATTCATTGTACTTTTATTATCAGTGAGAGGCCAACTTTTTTTTTTTTTTTAAATTTTGCTAAGGACACAGAATGAATTGCTAGGGAAATTGTATGGACTTTTCATTACAAAATTGCCTGGACTTAAGGTATGGTAAACTAGAAGGAAGCAGAAAAAGCAAACATTTCTTTTCTGCACTGGGTTTGTGAGGATAAACACAGAAACTGAGGGCTATCAGGAGAGGATTTGTACTCCAAATTCTGGAATAGATTAACATTTTCCCCTAGTGTATTAGGTTTAAGATGCAGGGCATATGAAAAACTCATCTGCAACTCTGAGATGAAACATGAGTTTTACTACTGAGTTATTTCAGTAAGGAGAAATAGAAACCACTTCTTGCCACAGTACATACTGTACAAAATACACATAACAGGATGCCTTGTGAGGGAAACTTTTTTTAAGTTTTAATCTAAAACAAAACACATACAAACATGCCTTATGGAAGGATAGGATTATATTTTCTTTAAGCCTACTCAGAACCTCAACAACCAGACTGTGATGTATATGACATGAGAACAGAAACTTTTGTACTGGTTTTTATCCTATTAGCTTCTCTGGGCAAGGCAAAGTCTGAATTTTGAGCAGCTAAGTGGCATGTTAAAATATAGCCTCTTTTTTTGGTGAACAAAACCAAAAATTATATTCAAGAAAGCTGTACCTCTAGTTTTTGCACTTTTTTCTCCATTGCTGTTTTATCAACCACATCAAACTTGGTGATCGCATTTCCAAAGGTCTTGTTAGTAGCTCCGTACCAATTTGTGTAAGCACTAAAAGCCAATTCTGACTCCTCTATACAGTGTATTTCTTCTTCCAGAAACTTTATTTGCTCCTTCAAACAAATATGGAGGGTAAATGGAGGAAACAAGAACCCCCCAGATGTGTATCACTGCTATTAGCTAAAGATAGCAATAAATTACTATTAATTAATAAAATTCTATATACTAAGATTAAACACATAGGCTTTGAATTCCTTCATATCTAGTGGATAACTCTCACTGGGGTCTCATCAGGGTGTACATATAGCGATCACTAATGATAAAGCTGGGTTAATACTAAACACTGAAAAGGTACTTACATTTTGAAATCTGGATTACGACTTGCGATCATGATATTATGAGACACTTACTACTTAAACTGACTTGAAGAGTGTACCATCTAAATTCAAATTTTCCCCNACATTAATAACATCTGATTAATACTGAATATTTTTGAAAGGGCATTATCCCAATTATCATTCTCTGATACATTTAGTCCAATTAAATCTACATGCATGTGTGTGTATATATATGGATATATATGTGAATATTATATTATTGAGTAATGAATAAACCCTGATAAAGCCTCATTAAGAAAGTCTGTTTATACTTGCTTCTTAACTGACAATTCATGATGTTTCAATGAATTGATTTTCATTACGTACCAAGACATGAAGAAGAAGAGTTTGGTAGCGAGATGTAAGCTGCGTAGCCTGGCTTCCCATTCGACTTACAGTGAAACTTTCCTCTAGTATTTGCTGTACCAATACCCCAACTTCCTCCACATCATCTTTGTAGACTGTAATTTCTTCATGCCATGTCTATGAAAAAGACATTATCCAGCTATGTGACTGATTCAAACATTTTAAACACAACAGGAATTTATTTGTAACTGTCAGGAAATAATTGAAAAGGAAAACAAATACACCATTGTAAACATTTACAATAGGAAAATAAAACAGAATCTGATGAAAGTTAACATAACAAATACACTGGAAGTTTTCTCATACCACATGGACTGCATTGCATTACAATAGAGTCAATATTTTGCCCTCTCTCCCTCCAATAATAGTAGAAATGCAACCTGGACTTCCTATAGAAATTGCCTAAAGTTTTAAAGGTAACTGCAAAGCATAACCTTGCATCTCTTCAGATCTGCTTCCTGTGTTTGTTATTACATCAACAGAGCACTGACTTCACAACACAGTTGGTCACATTTTACTCTTGTCACAACATTAACACCTTCCCACTCCAGGACCAGTCTTTGTCCTCAGTTATATCTTCACATACCACAGAGCATATGAACTCCAGATCTCCGTACAAGACTTCAACATTGGTAGAGCCATACCTTCACCAGGAAAATGGAAGGAACCTGGACCCAGAAGGCATGAAGCTCTCTTGGATCCAGCATTCTAGGCACCAGCTCAGAATGAATTACAATGCTAACTGTCATTTTCACGACGCAGCCAGGAACTGACAGAGAAACCACACATGGTATTTTGTTTGAGGAATGCCTTAATTGTATTATTTACCTTCATTTGCTGAAGCTGCATCTCCTTTGTTGCTCTACCAGACTGTCTCCCAGTCCTGACAGCAACTTTTTTCTCCAGATCTGTTAGCCAGTTATCAACCTTCTGAAATTTTTTCTCCATTAACCTCAGTCTGCTCACGGTGGCATTTAATTGGCTTCTTGCTTCAGAAAGCCTGTGCTGATAAACTTGCCAGTCCTGCCGCAAGGATTCCAGGGCTCGGTCTTCTATCTGGGGAATGCCCCAGGGAATCACCTCCTCTCTGGCA
>VZTO01004375.1:6859-26909 GCA_013400615.1 Syrrhaptes paradoxus
GAGCAAAAGAACAAGAACTCTTAGTTACTTGACTAAAAAGCCTCTCTCACCCATGGAATCGTTACACTGCCGTAATCCATTGGCAGTGGGTCCACACTGGAGAGCAGCATCACACCTTTCTACTCAAGCTTCCCCACTGGTTCATATGTCCCTTGAGCACAGTTAACGTGTGCTCAGTTAAGTTACACAGTTCTTATCCAGCACATGGTATCTTCAAATGTTCTTTAAATACATGCATGCGTATGTAAAGTCAGCTCCTACAAACTTAACTGTTTAGAAGGCAACTTTTTTCAAGAAGCAATTCCCCGGCAGTTGACAGCAACCTTTCCTCCATAATTCTGTTTCACTTTTTCCATACAGTTATCTCTCTGTTCTAGATTTTGTACTTGGATGTAGAAGCAGTTGTTTTGATTTGGCGGTGTCTCAGTATAGCAAAGTCATCCATCTTGTATTAGAAATAGGACTTCCTATCACAAAGAAAAAAAATGATAGAGGAAAATCGGACAGCACAGGCACATGAACGTTTAGAAGCTACATTTAATAAGTTAGTGCTTGTTTTAAAAGGATAAGCAAGATCAATGCAAAGGTTAGCTTTCTAGATGTAGCAAAATACATCAGTGTCCTTATTTTGTTTGCACTTGTGATATGAGCTGGTACCAGCTCTCTGACTTCTCCGTTTACTTACTGCTCTGCTTCTTCCCTCCCGCTTCTCACTCCATGGTTTTATTCCTACCTCTGCTACTTTCTTCAAGGGTGCCGTACTTGACCATTATGTGCTTTTTTCTTTCTTGTTCTTTTGTTTATAGTGAAGAAGTACTTAAAACTGCTGTATGATACCATTTCTGCTATAAACCAATACAGAGACAGCTAAAAATCAAGAATTCTAGTGGAACAGAAGTTAGCACCATTCACACTGACTGGGCACCACACTGACTAGTAAGTCCATGCTAGAAACCTAGTTGTAACCAATTCTGAAACCAAATAATATAATAAAGCTCTGCCAGCATGAGGGAGGTCCTTCACCCTTTCCTCTTTTCTCGTCTCTAACTGTATTGGAAAAGTCACCACACAAATGACCAAACTTCTAAGGAACACGAAGAATCCCACCCACAGTGCTTAGTCAATGGTTTCACTATCAAACGTAAGGTTATTGTTACACCTTTTCCTTCCAATGGGGTTAAGTACCCCACCGATGCAGTGCTGTGAATCTGCACTGAATCTCCAAGAATTACTGATACTTACCAATCTTAGAAGACAATGTGTATTCTTGCCTTCAATTTCAATTCACATTTCTGCTCACAGATCTTACTCAAGAATTACTGTTTAAAAAAACCAGTGAGTACGTCTTAGGTTTACACATTAGGTTTTGCAATTCTAACACGGCAAGCCTACGTGCTGAAGTTCTCTCACAAACCTTGGAGCAGTAGGGGGAGAACAACCTCCCCAACAGAACTGGAATTTTATCGGTACAAAGGGATTTTGCACCAAGGAAGCTTTCTCCTATAAAAAGAGAAGAGGACCGGTGTAACAGTATAAGGTACCTTTAAGCCTATTGTTAAGATGTAGCAAGGGACCTACTTTGGACCATTGAAAAATTACTTCAAAATGTATGCAGACTGTAGCTTGTACTAGAGCTTTTTGTACTGTCACTGCATTTTGCTCACAAATTCACATGATGGTAAGTTTTTTAACTTAAAAAATTCATCTTCATTTTAACATAAAATTATTATAAATTATTGTAAGTAGAAATGCTACACATATATGCAGACATTCACATACAGAAAAATAAACACAAATCGAATTACTTGGTGCAACAGTTTATGCTATCTCTGTTTAGATCACGTCATTCTAAAGTACAACAACACAGAAGTCTTTCCTAAACGATGTATTTCAGTTACAAAATAAAAGAAGTACTGAATTAAAGGATGCTATTTGGTGTTTTTTTTTAACTCACCATGGAACTGGTAAATCACCCACATACAACAATACACTTTGTACACATTTGTCATATACTGCAATGCCCATACTAAGGCAACGCATCCTAGGAGTTGGCAGCCATACTATCAGCAAGAATTTGGCTACAGAAACAGCAGTGATTCATCATGCATTCTAGAAGCACTGTCAAAACAGCAAAACAACACACTGCTATTTTAATCCTTTAAAGGTAACAAGGGTTTTAAAAAAAATAACTATAAATTTGTTTGTAAAACCAAAGCAAGCAAAAAACCCGTAGTTCTAACAATGCATTTGGAAATGTATCTTTATTCACATTTTTCTTTTTCAGAGGACAGAAAACAGCTATTTAGTAAAAGTGTCAGCTAATCACCTCTCTACATTGTGATTTAAATGGTCAACACAACATTAGAGATCAATTGTTTCACAACAGGTAAATAAAAAATCACCAGTTTAACATAGTTTAGTTTAGGTTGTATTCTGTATAAAAATCCTCTGTAGTAATTAAAAAAAAAATAACCATCCAAACACTTTTTCATGTAAATCTATATTGCAAATAGATTATTTTCAAACTCACCCTTTGAATGAAGAGCCAACAGCACAGTCAGAACATTTGTTTAACATACATATCTCATCTACTAGTGTCCCAATATCCACCATAAAAACTGTTTGTCAGCTACCAGTATCTGAAAATTCAGAAATAGTGGTGCACACCCTGTCAAAATTTCTCACTGGTTTCTTCGACGAAAGCACTCCTCTCTTTCTTCCTCAGAATGTTCCAGTAAAATACAAATATAGGGAAATTTTGTCTCCTAAACTGCATGTGAAAAGATTATTAATTTCTTTTCATCGCAATTACATAGCAACACTGAAACTTTATCACTAATACCCTTTTAGTATCACATCAAAAAAGCTAAAGAACATCTCTACAGAGTTTAAGAGGCCGTCATCAGAAAGCATTTTGGGTGTGCTGCCCTTTGTGCCATTACACAAACACACATGATAAACCCTTACCTTTTGGAAAATGACTTCATCCTGCTTTCTTTTCTTTTTGCCACTTTTTCTGATCCTCTGGTTTGTCTGAATCCATTTTGTGACCTGCAGTTCAAAACCATAGTGCTTTTTCAGGAAGAAGATGGGACCGGAGTGCAGCTATTCAGCATTACTAGGAAGCTACAAACAGACTCAATACAATTTTTTCCATTCCTTCACTGGAAAAAGGAAAAGCACTCTTCCCATCTAAAATTACATGGTCTTAGGTACTCTGGCTAATTACTTGTGCATGGTCATAGTGTGAGGTGGTGTTGTTTAGAGCTTTCTGTTTAGGATTTTTTTGCACAAAGAATTTGATGACAGACCAGGCTGCAAAATGGAAAGTTATCATTACAGGGTGCCAAAAACCCTGTGGAAAATCTCTGTGCTTCATCCTTTACACTTTCAAGTAAGAAATTTATTTCCAGCCACTCTCTCAAATGTTCCAGACTACCAGCGCCAAATTTTGATGGAGGGATTGATATTTAATAAAGTATTAATACTTAGGGGCTTTTTCCCCCATACAAATATTTTTATTCCTAATATGAAAGCAATTATTTTTTAAAGTGAAAGTGCGGCGGGGTGTGGGGCAGGGGTGTCGGGTAGAAAACTCGAGCAGATTTGCAAGGGAAAGAAGCGGGGGGCAAGATAAGAGCTGCGAAAGGTTTATCTCCTCACCTCGCCGCTCACTTGCTGGACGAGCTGACACTCCTTCCACGTCTCGCCCTCCTCCAGCAAAGGCTACACAGGGGAGAAAGCACACATTGAGGCGGGCTCGCCCGCGGACTATCCCCGATGCGCTCCGCTTCCCCGGCGGCGCCGGGACGGGACGCGCTGCAGGACGGCCGGTCCGCCCGCCGCCGTCAGCCGGAGCCGTGCCCGTCCCGTCCCATCCCGCCGTTCCCGGCCCAGCGGCAGCACACGGCAGCCCTCGGTAGGAAATGAAACACCTCCGCGGGGTCCCCCGCCCCCGGGCTCCAGCCCCTTCAGCCCGCGCAGAGGAGGAGCCTGCCGCCAACACGTCAGGGACGGCCGGCGCCGGGGCGGCCCCGCCCGGGCTTCTGCGCCGTCCCCGGCCCCGGCCGGAGCGCTGCGCCTGACACACCGGCTGGCAACGGGCACAGGCTGCGGCCACGGCCCGGAGGAACGGAGCCCGGCCCGGGGGATGGGCCGGCGGTGCTGCCGCGGAGCCACCCGCCCTCCGTCCGCCCGGCTGGCCGCAGGGCCGGCCCGCCCCACCTCAGTAGGCACGCTTGTCACGGGTTCGCGTTTAGAGAGACGCGCTCCCGTCAAGTCCCTCAGTGAGAATGCCGCTTTGCTGTTAACCGTCCTGTGAAGACCCTGTGCGACAGGTCTGTACAGACAGAGGAGTGGCCTGACCGGCCCAGCTGAAAGTGCCATCACCATTAAGTGCTGCAACGTTTCCCCCCGTACTTGCTCGCTGTCTGAAGAATCCAACTATTAAATTACCTTGGAGGGTCTGAAACGCATCTTAAGAGCAAGAACCAAAGCAACTTTTCATTCATATTACAGCATACAGCAAGCCGGTTACCCAGGCGGCTTTATTCAATAAGAGACTGCAAGCAGGTGATTAAATTTAGGCATGGGACACCAACAGAGTCTTCTGTGCCCTTTGAAGATGATATTCAAACTCCACCATGATGGGAGAGACCCGAAGAATGTCAACCCCACAAAATCTGAATACTAGAAATTCTTAAGTTATTATTTTATTAAGTGCTTTGGTATTAGCATTTAAAATGAGAGACAGTAAAGGACAGATGGCATCACATTTGGCGTCATTAAAATTATGCTAGTAAGGTATTTTCAGTATTTTAAAAATAATTTATACTCTGTGCTATATATGAGAATTCCCTGAAAGCTTCAAAAGATAATCTGTGGTCTTGTAAATGAATAAGGCTCATTAAAGCATGTGTTTGGGCAAAACCATCCCATATAGACCATTAGATGTCCTTTGCAAACAGATGTAAGTAAAAAAATAAAGGTCCTGTTACTGCATACTAGATCTTGACAGTATCCCTTTAACTTTGTCACTTAAAAAAAGAAAAAACCTCTCTCCAACTCTTTTTGTTTTACTGCCACAACATCCTTCTTTCAAGATCAAAAGGCTGAGATCAAAGCCAAGATCAAACTCAATGCTTTAAATAGAAGGAACTCCACCATGAAGCATTACACAAAGCAGAACTTTTAAATAGAGATATCACAGTAGAAAATCTTACTATAGATTTTTATTTCACACTCACAACAGGCCCACTTACAACATGTATCAACAGCATATTTTTAGTTTGTAGAGCCACAACCGATTTTCTAGTAAATGATAATTCTGAAAGCTCCTATAAATGGACTCGAACTGTGTGCATTTGAATGAAGAAAGAACAGAGCATAGTTCAAAGAGAACGAACAAGAATATGACCAAAAAATATGTTAATGTTAAACACAAATTAATGCAACCACTTAAACAATACTCCCTTGGATCAGTTAACAGATTAGCTTGTGCATTCCCACAGAAGTTGTTATGGGAAATACCGAGTAATAGAAACAATGAAATAAATTTATCATTTCAATCCTTTAAAGAATTACACTTTCTCTCATGTCAAATGTTTTGAGAAAAATAGGGGGGAAAATTATGCAAAACACTGATTTTCAGACCTGCAGACCCTGAGGCTGATTTGGGATGAAAAGCCCTAAACACACAAACACACTGTGTTTTCCTTTTAGTAGCTGCACAGCAGTGAAGGAAACTCAGCAGGAACTGTTACCAGCTTTTTGGAATGGTAATATACCTTGTGGAGCCAACACCCCGAGCTCCCTGGTGCTGGCATCATCACTTGAACATTCATCTGCTCTAAGATGATTGCACTGCAGTGTAAGTTAGGAGCTAACATGCCCATACAAACAGTCTGCAGAGGAACGAAAGCAGTGAGAGAAAACAGGGTGGGCCTAACCAGCTGTGGTCACAGCACACTGCCTCTGCAGTCAACTGTTAACTCTGCTTATTGATGCTTCAGTAAGATTTAGCTCATGATCATATTAGGAAATTTTGCTGGGAAAATTGGGAGTGGGAGAGAGAACAGGGAAGAGAGAGAGGAGGGGAGGAGAAAAAAAGGAGGGGAGAAAGGGAAGGGAGGGGAAAAAAAGATATTTTTAAGAATATTTGATCTCCTACTATATTCTTCCATACTCCAAAAGGAAGGAACTTCCTTAGACTACTTAAAAGGTTGATGGCACACCCAACTTAAAGGGAGAATGACTGCATCACACTCCATCATCAGTCCTGTTTGCTGTCCATGTGACACTGACTGTCATACTTGAATCCCCTCACAAGAAATTAAGAAATTCCATCCCCCATGTCCCTCCTCACTTGGAAGACTGCTAATGGAGCTCTCCTATGTAACACTTAGACTGCAAACAAGCATTTATACACATCAAAGCATGCTAGGATCCTTCACTTTTGCAGCAGAAGGATTAGATATAACTGAATTTTGAAACAGGGGGAGGAGGTAGCATTTTCTACCAAGTGGGTGAAGACAGGCCCAATATCCTGGGAAATAACCTAGGCAAAGATTTACACCAGCTATTCTTCAAGTAAGACCAGATCTCAAGCATACAATGAACATTCAGGATTGTATACCACCTAGAAAACAATAGTATATTTGTGCAACAGACAACTGTTTAATTTTAAATTGAAACAAAAACTGGTTTTAATTTGTTCAGGCTGTGATGGCTACTAGTGATTTTTCATAACTCAATAAGAAGTTATGCACTTTTTCTTTGCGTAAGTTGTCTATAACTTCAGCTGCTCTGTGCTACTGTAATGCTAAAACATTCAATATTGATAAACTAAGAAGGCTGTTTTATCTAGGGTGATCACTGAATCAGTGCCATTTTGTTGGCTTGACAGCAGTCCTCAGATACTGGAAGGCAAAAAAAAAAAAAAAAAAAGAAAGGGAGAAATAAAAATATTTACTGTAAATTAATTTCAGAAGAGCTTTTGCAAAGCAGAGGAAATTGATAACTAATGCAGTCGAGTAATCTTCCAGACTCTAATGTCTAGAGAGATTTTATTTTCCCCTCAGTTACTTAATTGACACCACGTATACACACCCACTTTTATATACTCAGACCTACATGGACACCAGCTAACTTCACCAGTCTATAAACTACAATTTGGTACCTTTCTATGCCTTTCCATGGCACACAAAAGAAAAACTGGACTCCCCCCTAGTTTCATTCTATGGCAGAAGAGTGATAGTGTCAACTTGTTAAGGCTGATGCCATCACCTCAGTTTAAGTAAAGGGTCACTTAAAGGAATTAGGATAAAATGCAAAACACATAACTGTTTTGCTACCACACAGAAGATTTATAGGAAAAAAAAGAACACTAGTCTAAGTTGGAAAGTTGACTTACTTGGAAACTGAGACTACACTGTGCCCTCAGAACAGTCAGTGTGACCTGAAAACTCCTTCAGCAGAAGACACGCGGCTCCTAATCTTTTGTAAAAAGGTCCAGAAAATGAGAATAAAGTATTTTATCCAGTAGCTCACAAGATGATTAATACTGGCTTGAAACATTGGACTCTATTACCCAAGGGCAACACTGCAAGGATTTTAAAACACTACAGTTAACAGAATTTGGCAGAGAGACTAAGTAGGCAGTGGTCTGCAACTGAAAATGGCAAGATGGTGCATCCACATTGCAAGAAGCAGTATATCAGCAGCAGATCAAAATTATTGAAAAAAAAGTTCAGCCCAGAATGTGGTCCTCTAGGAAGTCCTCCAACTGATTTTTTGCAGTTTTCATGGGAACAGCTTTATTCACTGAAACAGAAAATCAAGTTGTCCTGACATTATCTGTATTGTAGGAAGGATGGTAATTTATATTGATACCATAGATCTAAATGTTCTTATTCCTCCAACAGTTTCTGTGATGGTGTAAACACACTCTTTTCAGATCAGCATGCTGTGTCTGATATTCTTCAATGTAACACCCTTACAGAGACATTGTTTGAGTCAAACTTGCCCTTCCTGAAAATATCTCTGAGAGACAAAAACAAGTCAAAATAACTTTTGAGGATGTACTTTCAGAACACTGCAATATGACTTTCAAATACTGTGATAAGAATATTTTATTCTAAGAGGTAATGCAAATACATCCTTCATATCCACATTAGCAACCCTGCCTTGTGGAGAAAGCTCCTAGGCAAAGATTAAGCAGTGTTCCCACCTATTCAGTTCAAGATCAGATTAATAATCTGATAAAGAACATATCTCTGGCCACATAACCACAGGATCTCTAAAGAATATGCTTATCACTTATTACTGAATAATAGTATGTAACATTTGATAATATAAAATTTAGGTATCATATTGGATTATATTATAATAACATTTTTAGAGTATGCTAGATGCTCATTTTTTTTCCTCTCCTGATTTCACCAGGTGCTCTCACTACTATGCAAGTGCCTCTCTGTAACAGGAAAAGTAGATCACTGTTTTTATAGGTAGGCCTTTCTGCTTGAGAAGTATTCCCGTGTGCTGTGAACTTTCAACACAGTCCAGACTACAAATTACAGCACCTTCCCCTACAAGTAGCAAGATAATATTTAAAAGATCATAGAAACAGACAATCATTTAGGTTGGAAAAGACCTTTAAGATCACTGTAAACCTAACACTGCCAAATCCACCACTAAAGCATGTCCCTCAGCACCATGTCTACATGTCTTCTAAATACGTCTGGGGATAGTGACTCAACCACTTCCCTGGGCAGCCTGTTCCAGTGCTTGGCAACCCTTCACTTTTTAATGCAATGATGTATGGAAATAAGACCTCAGATTTCAGGTTGTCCCTCCACTCTCTCAATTTAAAAGTAATTTAAATCCAGCCATTTTGAGGCCAGAGGACAAAGACTAGGGTTCAAGTTTCTTCGAATTAAAAGAATCCTCTATAAAATTAACTTTGGTTCCATCTAACACCAAGATCTTGGTAGGCAGATGGTTAATAGTTGGATAGTTGCTAGCTGGCCAAACTACATAGAACTTTGAAAGCCCTTTGTTGGGTTTCTTTTATAATTACAGGCAAAAACAAAGAAAAACATACCTGAACATAGATAGTGGACAGTCTTGCACTGCTGATGTGACAAGCAGTGTTTTTCTTCCTTTTCCAGTACAAAGAGACTCAAAGAAAATGAGGCAGACTTTATTTCTTGGAGAAATAAATTACATCTTTCAGAGGCAGTGACCTCTGAGTCTTACTGCCTTGAAGCAATCAAAAATCCTTCCAACAGCTCTAGTAAAGAAACATATTCAAGGCAAAAATCCATTAGCCCTCTGGACATGAAATACTGTTGGCCCATATGCTAAGGATAATAACCATAAGCTGAACCATGACCTTTACTGCTCATTTTTGTATTGACCAATACTTTGTCAAATAATACTAGCCTTTTCAAACCTACCTTTCTCCAGACATCTTAACTGTAGCATTACATTTGACTGTGGGCTGAGAAGGGAGTCGATCCAGGAGTTAAAGCATCCTGGAAAAACATCCCTTTTTTATGGAGATGGAATGAGTTTTAGAAGAATAATTTATTTCCTCTCTGATTCAACAGAAGGTGATCATCATCTACATTGTCGGTCTGACTATGAAGCACTGCTAAATGAAAAGAGGATGACAGAAGGTAATACAAACCCTGAAGGATCTTAACATTGCTCATATCAATTTTTATGGAAGAAAGCAAAGTGATGGAGCCAGAATGAAGACCACTACACAAATTTTGTTACCATCTGCTCTCTAGAAGTACTTCAGCACCTGTGTTTTTGCAGAAGGTGTGAGAAAACCATTGGGCTCAAAAGCAAGAGCTTCCATCCCCAGTTCTGGCCAGTTCAGAAGACAACAGCAGGATCTGAACCCTCAGGATCATTCTGAGTTTCTGACTGGACCACTGCATCAATCAGCAGGTCACAGTTTTTTGGGTCAGCATTACAGAGGGCTATGTGAACTTCAGATAAAAGGTATGTGTTTATACACATGCGTGAAATACATCTTCCCCACATATTCATTCATTCCAATCACAAATACATCTAAAAGTTTGGAAAACAGAGGAATTTTCCAGGAAGCAAAATCTGTGTTTCTTTTAAAAAACCTAAATCACTCTGGAGATAAGTTGGCAATTTGTTACTGTCACATAAAATTTTTACCTCAGCTTCATGCCTAATACTCTATCCTCCTGCATTAAAAAGATATCAAATATTATTTCTGCAAGTAGCGTTTGACTTCTCATTATCTCATATCCTGTGTCCAATCCACTAAAATTTCTTACAAGGGACTCCAAACTGGAGAGATTTCAGCCATTTCAAAGGTTAGTATTTCTGTTTTCTTGCAAAGTAGCACAAAAATTATTTTAAACCTCTATGGATTGTTTCCACTGGCTAAAGAAAACAACGGTCAAGCTAAAAATTAATTGGTTGCTAACTTCTGTGCTTTTCTTAGCATGTTTTTACAAGCAATGGATTAAAATCAATGTTTATTGCTATGCAAGCCCAGCTGTGTCCTTATTAGGCAAGTCTCAGTTTAACATTTCTGTGTAAAAGAGGACCTGTCCTCCCTCTCTTTGCTATGTTTCTACCCCCTACACATGTAGGTGGGAGAGTGGGAGCTTGGGAATGTGAACTTGATCCAGTGTTGATCAGCCAGGCAGCAAACCATTATTGTTCTTTAGATACCAAACATAACTCATTTCTAGCAGGGATAAACTCATTCATTCTGTGCATAATATAGCTTTTGTGTTCAGCAATGCAATTAATAGGAAAAGGGAGCCAGAAGGAGTGCTTGAGATTTATTAAACTTAAAAGAGATTCTAACAAACAAACGTGTGGAACCCAGTCCACAATTATTTCAGAAACGGAACATTTGTTTCAAATGCACTTCAACTTCTTGAACAAGCTATTACTCATGCAGATTTACTATACTACTACTAACCGTACACCTGAGTTGGACAAATACAATACTGAAGGGCAGCCTGAAGGAAAACAGAACGACGTTTGTGAAAAACTGGCTTTTGACTAGGGAGGCAAACCAATATTTTAGCAGGTCATTAAACTCAATCTAGTGGAGTATCCTCCTCAGCCTTAATGCAGACTTACAGTCCCAGCTGAGAATCTCAAAAGCATTTTTTCCTGAATTATTCATTTAATGACTAAATTAAGACTCCTAAAACTCTGTTTTAAACTTAATTTTAGAAATTAGAAAAATGGAGGCAATAGTGTTAAGACCAACACTTTCAAATCTAACATTTAAAAATTAACATCTACATTCAACACAGACATGAAGTTACTCAGCTCTACGTAGGTGTCTAAACTGAAGCAGCATTTTTCCAATTTTAGAATGCGATCACACAATAATTCACAGAATCACAGAATGTTAGAGATTGGGAGGGACCTCGAAAGATCATCTAGTCCAATCCCCCTGCCGGAGCAGGAACACCTAGATCAGATCGCACAGGAACGCATCCAGGCGGGCTTTGACCTAATGACCACCCCCCTTCTGATACACCCCAGGATGCCATTGGCCTTCTTGGCCACGAGGGCACAGTGCTGGCTCATGGTCATCCTGCTGTCCACCAAAACCCCCAGGTCCCTCTCCCCTACACTACTCTCCAACAGGTCAGTACCCAACTTATACTGGTACCTGGAGTTGTTCTTGCCCAGATGAAGACTCTACACTTGCTCTTGTTAAATTGCATGAAATTTTTCCCCGCCCAAATCTCCAGACTGTCTAGGTCTCGCTGGATGGAAGCACAGCCTTCTGGCGTGTCAGCCACTCCTCCCAGTTTTGTATCATCAGCAAACTTGCTGAGGGTGCACTCTATTCCCTCATTCAATATAAATAAATAAATAATTTCCTAAAATAAATTTGTTTCTTTACTGGTATTTAGTGATGTACCATTTTATATAAGCGATTTTCTTGATTTTTTGAACTATTCCCCAAACAAAAATATACCACTGTTGTGACTCATCTAGCAGTATCTTAAGTACAATTTATAGGAATGGCTCAATAAATTACAAGGCCATTTTATACCAACAACTTTCTTTAGATCAACACAAGATCTATTTAAATAATAACAAACCTTATAACTTATTTTATAGTTTGCCCTAAACAAAATATCTAATTCTCAGTATACTTTGGTCTATCTAGAAAGACTTTCAGATGGATAGTCTTTATCTAAAACATCTTTCAAAGATTTAACAACATAGCGACAAAGTCTGTCTGCGCAATCTGTCTTATCTGCTTCTCTTCACTATTCACCTGACATTTATGCATGTTACCGTACTATAACTGTCGCTTGATTATTTATATTTTCCAAAATCCTATCTTTTCTTCTAAGAAAATTAGATGCAATGTTGACAGTACTACTGCAAATTTTGGAAGAAACATAGCAATAATGATTCATATTAAAAGACTTTTTTTCTTATTGTGCTTGTTATCATAGAAAATTAATTAATCAATATATATTGTTGACCTATGCTCATTTAAATTTTTAAGGACTGTGAAAAGATCTTTTCGTCTTCCAATCTTCAGCTTCCTAATATCAAAACAATACCATTTTGCTTGAGGGGAAGGGCCTATTCTTCAAAGTATACTTTCCATGTCCAGGAATATGTACTTAAAGTAGCAGTTACACTTTCTTCAGATTATTTATCAAATATCAACTCATTAGAATTCAACTATCAATCAGTTATGCTCTCTGCATTGATGGTAACATACACACAAGTCTCCACAATCAGATTAAAAAAAAAAAAAATAAAGGCTGAGTAGCAATCTTCAGTATTTAAGTAGCATGTTATTCTTATGACTAATAATATCAACTTTGAAAGTAAGCTAACACAGTCACTGTTAAATTTTTTTTAATAAGTAAGAAAATTATACCTTTTCATAGCCTCTTCCCAATTTTTTACCAAAATCAAAAGCTTGAAGGAGATTTTCCTACTTAACAAGTAATTTTCACTGCCAGTGCCTACAAATTTACTCTTATCCCAATAAACAATAAGGATTTCACTTGTTTACTGTCTCAATGTTGCCCTCCACCAATATGGAGTTATTATGTACATCCAGAAGGAAAAACTGCAATGACAAGAAATGCCAAGGGTTAACAAACCTAAGCCTTAAGTTGCACTTTCATCCAATAAGAGTGATTTTTCTGCTGAAAAATTTTCTTGTACCCTCTGTAGAACTTAGGTGAACAACTGCTAAAGAAAACTCAGGAGTTTAGAAGAGGATTCTTTTAAAAGATATTTGAATGGTTTGTTTGTTAGTAATTGACCATAACTGCTACCCTGTGATGCATTCTCTTGTAGAGCTATCCCTTCATATGTAGTTTTGTCTTAGTAAAAGGAAACAGAAAATCTATAAAGCTTACAACTGGGGCAAAAGCCAGGAACCTTCTTAACAACAAACTGCTTTAGCTGAAATCATATTAAGTACTTGAGCCACTGCTGTAATATCCTTCTAAAATTTATAAAACCACAGAAATACGTTATGTGCATTGATTTAGAACACTTTGCAGATTATATTTCAGTTCAAATTTTTCAGTAGTTTCGCTATGAGCTTCGTTTCAAATCCATTTCTTCTTCAAGTAGGACAATCCAAGGGCCAGTCATATACAAACAAAACCAGAAACACTATGAATAAATGAAATACTCATCACTGGAAGATTTTTCTTGACTGGTTATTTCCAGAAATGTAGATGATTTACAAATAACATTAGTAGATGTAGCTTAAACTACTGCACTACCACAGTAACAAAAAGCAGTGCAGAAAGGTAAAAAATTGAATTATTTTTAAATGTTAAAATTCTTAGTATTGTAACAGGAGGCTGTACTCCAATGTTCATTCAGAACGAGAGAGCATGGAGTAGTATTCTCACAATACACACTGTAAGCTGTACATACTCTGAAAAACCTGTTGGCAGTACCAACTTTAATTAGCAAATACTGTTTATCAGGAGGATAAAGTAGGAAAAGGGACTAGGAGAACAGTGCTATCACCTCTTGCAATTTTTCCATAATTCTAAGGGGATGTTTGGTGGGTTTATCCTAGTCCCCGCAGCTATGTCAGTCACATAAGACTTGTAAATTACACTGAAACATCTATGGGAAACTAAAAGTCATGAAGGAACAGGCCAAGTACTCTTTTTTTCCCCCCCTTTTTCTCTTCCCTTCTCCCTCCCTTTATTTGTAACTCAAGAACGGATCTGGAGATTGCTTTCATCACATAAGGTACGAAATGAAATACACTCTCAAGTAACATTCAAGATAGCAAATTAAAACTAAATAAAGGTACGTTATGAAACAATACAGTTTCAGAGGCAAAAGAAAAAGTGGTGAAACTGCAATGAGTTTAAGAAAATGCATGTAGGAGTTTATGAGATGCAGAGACTACCTAATGGTTATTGGTCTACTTCTCAATTAACAGTTTGCAACAGAGTTTGAAATGGGGAAAAATTTTAAGCATTTTTTTTTAAAGTTAATTATATAGGATAGAACAAGAAATTCAGGTAAGAGTAAGTGGATGATATAACACCAATACAAGGCTGTGCAGAACTGAGAAAATCTTCCTCAAGAAGCATATGGTCTTTCAGTCTTAAACTCTTACAAAACACTACATAGACTGAAAGACACAACAGAAACTGTACTTAAGATAACAAATCATCAGCAGCAGGGATTAGGTGGATTTAAATGATTTCATAGGTGTTTTCTAGCTCTAAATGCTGTTTTCTTCTTCTGTTTCTACTCCTTGCCAGCTTAACCCATTGACTAAACTTGATGGTGTTAAGTCATTACTACTTGCACATGATGAAAAATTGCTGTAATCCCCTGGAGAGTCACCTCTGAGACAGAAGTAAATACTGAAGGTTGCTTGATTTCATAAACGGCATTTTCAACAACACAATACGCTTCACCTTATTTAACACCACCATGATGTGTTCACAGAAAAAAATCCTCAAGAAAGCTTGTATTTCAGAAATGCTTGCTTTTCAACTCTTATGTTCCTTATTTTTTTTGTGTGAGAAAACCTTATTGCACAGCAAGCCTGAAGACAACCACTGTGCTGTGGCACTCTTCCATATAAGAAAGAATTGGCCAGGCATTATCATGCACCCTTTTTTATAAGATTGGCAACAGGCCAAATTCTGTTTTTATTTATCAGTATGACTCCCTTTCGTTAAGTTACTCTTGATTACTGCTGTTACGTACGTGAGCCTGGAAACTAGCTAGAACTATTTAGAAAAGATCCAATGACTTTTCCTAGATTGAAATAGTAATAGAAAATGACAAATATTAAAGTTACGATTGTTGTAAGTTACAAGTATAAAGGGGTATATATATGTGGTTCCCTGGACGGAGCTGGAGACAAGATTCAGGATAGCAAATGTGATAAATCAGAGGTAAAGGAGTAAACAATGTTCAGTTAGACAGATGCCATGACATATGACTGTAAACAATACAAGATGATAATTCCTCTCCTTGAAGGAAAATGGTATGTAACATTGCTTCAGCACACTGGGGAGTGGAAAGCATTTACTGTCATCCGTCTTTTGCACAAGTACCCTTCCAGTGTCCTTAAGCTAGACACTCCTGTGAAGACAGTGAACTGCGGCTGGGGGAGGAGAGCGGGTAACAACTCCGTTTTAAGTGACCTTGTTGTCATCAAATTTTAGAGGGTACCAGTTCTGTACAGGTGATAGATTTGGATATAACCATGAAAGAAAATTCTTAAAAACACTCCTGTAGCTAATACTGTAAATGAACCACATGTGGTGAATTTTCTTTACAGTCAATGGATGATGCCAATTTCCTTGAGCAAAACCCACCAAACCACAGAAATAAAAGATGCCACGGAAACAACCACAGCCACAATAAAATATAAAAATGCTCATACAGGAAAGATATATAAAGGAACCATTTACTGCCTTGATTTTCAGAATGGACAACATAATTCATATTTCCCAATCCCATTAAAGTGGATAGTCTGTCCAGTAAGGAAGTTTCCTCTACAAATGCAGTGAAGTCTTAGATAGTATTTATAAATATAAAATGTTTAAATTCTCAATCAAGTTATTTCTCACAGGTTATCTACTAAACCACTGAGAATCCATTTTCTCCCTCTAAGAGTAGGTGCCTCATCCAGCCTAGTCTTGAACACTTCCAGGGATGGGGCATCCACAACTTCGCTGGGCAACCTGTGCCAGTGCTTCACCACCCTCACAGGAAAAGATTTCTTCCTAATGTCTAATCTAAATCTACCCTCTTTCATCTTAAAACCATTGTTCTATCAATACACTCTCTGGTGAAGAGTCCCTCCCCAGCTTTCCTGTAGGCTCCCTTTAAGTACTGGAAGGACACAGTAAGGTCTCCCTGGAGCCTTCTCTTCTCCAGGCTGAACAACCCCAACTCTCTCAGCCTGTCCTCTTATGGGAGGTGCTCCAGCCCTCTGACCATCTTTGTGGCTCCCTCTGGACCTGCTCCAACAGATCCACATCCTTCTTATGTTGGGGGCCCCAGAGTTGGATGCAGTACTCCAGGTGGGGTCTCGAGATGAGAGTAGATGGGGAGAATCACATCCCTCAACCTGCTGGTTGCACTACTTTTGATACAGCCCAGGACACAGCTGGCTTTCTGGGCTGCAAATGCACATTGCCGGGTCATGTTCAGCTTCTCATCAACCAGCACCCCCAAGTCCCTTCTTTCAGGGCTGTTCTCANATTGTCCAGACAGTTTCTTATCCACCAAGTGCTCCTTCCATCAAATCCATGTCTCTCCAATTTAGAGAAGGATGTCGTGTGGGACAGTGTCAAAAGCTTTGCACAAGTCCAGGCTGACATCCAGATGATGTCAGTTGCTCTTCCTTTATCCACCAATGCTGTAACCCTGTTGCAGAAGGCCAACAAATTTCTCAGGCTCAGCTTGCTCTTAGGGAAGCCACATTGACTGTCACAATCATTTCATTATTTTCCATTTGCCTTAGCATAGTTTCCAGGAGGATCTGCTCCATGATCTTGCTGGGCACAGTAGTGAGACTGATCAGTCTTTTTTTCCCTTTTTAAAAAAAGGGAGTTATATAAAAACAATTTAAATACTTTTAAGGGAGTTTCAATATTGGCTCCTGGACAGCACACGAGTAAATTTATAGTTCTGTAGTCAGTAAATAGAGCCATATTTAGATGAGAGATACTGCTGTATTGAGAGCTACTAAGCAACCTCTGCAGTCTTGATTTCAGGAACAAGGGCACCCCAAATGATTTAATAAAGCACAAAGGAAACAAGGTTTCCTATTCACTGAATGAGAGCAAGTCCAGTTCTTTCAATAAAGTGGAAACTAGTTCCCACAAGAGCCTGAGAAATGCTGAAGGCAACATGGGTAAATCATCAAAAAGGTTATTGAGGGAAGAGGTCAGCATGCTGATTCTCAGAAGCAGAGTACCACATTAGCAATGTTACTGTTGACATTTTTACAAAACAGCCAAACTATCAGGGAAGACTCTTCACTCTAAAGAAAATCTGTGACAATTTACATGCCTATTGGATGTGGAAACAGTTTCACTACATTTTTCTTACACAACAAATAGATACTTGCGTGCTACAATGAAACTGCTCAATATTCATTCTGAACTTACTGTACACACTCAGGAAAAGAGTTCAGTTTTCACATTAATCAATGTAATTTTCAATTCTTTAGTATGCTCCTATCTTCCTTACTTGTGATGTTAGAGCTGATTGTGGGACATTAATAAGGCACATACTCAAGAGAGATATGTGCAAGTAAAATACCAGAAAACTCTTATCTCAGACAGCCTGTTCAGCATCTTACAACTGCTGTGCAACATCAATTTCTCCCCTATACTTGAAGAAGCTGTTCTACAGTGTATTGAATTTTCTATCAGGAACAACAACTTGATCAAAATATAGCATAAAAATCAAGGTCCTTTTTCAAGAAATGACTGAACATCACGATGATAGTTACTGTCCCTTCCTTTCCAGTTAAAGCTAATTTCATTTTCAGTGATTTTACTGCAAAAAATAAACTCCACCTTGATTTTACAGCATCTTCAAATATTAGTCTTTGAATATTTTGACCTCAGGGCAAAATTACTCAAACCGCCTTTTAGAGCAAGAGAGAATAGTCGACATGCACATCTCTAAAGCTGTCAAGGGAAGAGCTCAACAACAGTGTTTGGGTTCAGTGACCATTGCTGATTGTTTTGAGCTCTCCAGCTATTTTCAAAATTCTACCTGCAAACATGCTCACTCCTCAGAGACTGTCCTGCTGCTTAATTACCTTCACTTTTGCACATATAAACCAGGACTTACAATTCTAACTCTTAAAAGTTTGGGGTTTTTTTAAATGCTAATGCAAAGTGGAAACAAATGCAAGCACTAGCCAAGATAAATTCCAAGCCACCTAGGGGATGCCAGATTAGGGGAAAATCAGTTAGAAATTGAGCACCAAGTATATAATAAAAACATATTTTGTATAAAACTGGTTTTAGGAAGATTTTATACAGAGATATCTTTCTTCAGCTAATCCCAGTTTTGGACTACAATTAATTAATAATCAGAGCCTTCACATAGCACAGACACAACTAAGCATTTTCAGTTCACAGAATTTGAAACATTAATATTAAAAATTTTAATTAAAATAATTAAAAGCAGAAAATAATGCTCAGTCTCAACTGCAATAGAGCTCGAACACCAATGAAATATGTTACCCATGCAACAGATTCTTGAGCAAGCCACAATATTCACAAAATATCAAAGTGCAAATAATTTAACATTTAGGTAATGCTGTCAGTATGGCTTTCAAGTAATTAATATCCTGAACAACAATCCTTACGTTAGTAGAGTCCACCACTATATTGTAAAGTGTACTTCCATGTGACTACAATATTAAACAAGAGGATAAGTTTTGCAAGATCTCCCTTTTGGCAGGTTTGTTGAGACAATGGTAGAAGCCAACACCTGCAACCGATAAAAGGTAAACCCATATAAAGATGTGGAAAGCAGTCATCATCAAAATTGTTTATTTAAAACCGTACCTGTTATACAGTCAAGTAATGACTTAAATAACATACAGCGTAATGAGAAATGCAAGACGCCAGAAAGAACTGGGAACTGGTATTTTGTATTTACCTTTGGTATTCCGGAAGTGTCAAGCCAATTCTGGAAGATACTTTCTACAGTTAACCCAGATCTTAAAAAACACACAAACAAACAAATTAGAAAACACACATAAAAATACCAAATGTTCCACATGAAAATTTTCCCTTTAGAAGCTGAGCAAAACCCTGAATTCCAAGCATTTGTTGTAATGCAGTGGTACTACATTCTTGCTTTTTTAATGAATAACACCATTAGAAGTGATAGGAGCAAATTAAAAACAGATCAGGTTTTGTGTGCTTAAAACTCAAGTGATAAAGTTACTATTTATGAGGATTGACAGAGAAAGTGAAAAACGGTAAACTGCCTTTACGAAACATCTAAAGTATGAACAGGTGCTCTACTTCTTGGTGAGTGGATTTTTGCTTCTTTTACNGGACCCATAACCAAAAAAGCAATAATGAAAAGAACAGCCCTTTAGAAGCTCTGAAGCAGGAAGGCACACAATGCAATACAATTTTTATTTGAATTACATGACAAAGAGGCCCTTTTTTTCCCCACCCCTGACAAAACTGTGCTAAAATTCTGACCCTAAACAATGTTAATGCATGGACTGTATCAATGACTAAGAAGGATTTGTAATGAAATCAGAAATTTTTACTGAACAATTTTTAAACACCTTTATACATTAACTTTTGCTATGCCAGTGAGGGAGAGATCAATCATGGTTATGCCTCACATGCATGAAATGAGCTTATGACACTGAGGGGAATTGCTCTGTTCTGACACCACGCTAATCCAGGCAGAAATACCACTAGTAAGGTGCTCAGCGTCTCCTGAAGTGTTGACATTTTTCTCAAGGGCAAAGACAACAATGCTGCTATTTCTCTGCCTGGAG
>VZTO01004377.1:0-37683 GCA_013400615.1 Syrrhaptes paradoxus
CAGTCTGTAAACCACTTTCTTCCTGCAGTATTTCACATCAACTTGACAAAGTAAATTATTTGATCCACATGTAATTCATTACCTGTAATTAATTTACTATTCTATTTTGATTTGCAGATATAATTAGTATATAGTTTTGAAGTCTAACCCCAAAATACACAACATACATAGTGTATTTATATATATATTATATATATACACACACATAAAATATGCACACATACAGGTAATTTATTAAGAAGGCAATGATTTGAATCTTTGGTACACTAAAAAAAAACTATTTTTCATTCTTGTCCAAGGTTAAGGGCCTTGTTGTCTCTTTCTTCAAAAGTTCTATACATCTTTGTTTATCTCTAACACAGTGTTGTGGTTTTGAACCCAGCTAGCAGCAAGCAAACACCACAACAACTGCTCACTCACTGTTCCCCTTCCCCACTCCACGGGTCAGGGGAGAAAATTAAAGAGGTAAAGGGAAAAGAGACTTGTGGGTTGATTTAAGAACAATTTAATAAATAACCTACAACAAAACTGAAAATAACAATTATGATAATAAGAGGATTATATACAAATATACAAATGAGTGATACACAGTGAAACCGCTCACCACCCAATGACCAAGGCTCATCCCTTTCCCAGATAATGATCCCAGAGCAGGGAGAGTCCCAAAACTGCAGTCCAGAAAGGAGATGAGAGCCTGAGCATCCAAGTCTGAGAGCTGACCGAGAGAGTGAGATGGCCCAGAGAGAGGGGTGACCCACAAAGAAAGGGCAAACTTCCAGACAGTCCCTCCTCTACACACTGGGTATGATATGCATGATATGTAATATACTATTGGCCAATTTGTGTCTCAACCCCAAACCTAAAGTCAAATCCTAAAACAGTAATTGTGGGTTATGCTCCCTGTCAGCTTCTTCTCACCTGCAGACACTGGCACAGCAGAGAAGCTGAGAAGTCCTTGACTGTCCTGGCAGCAACTATAACCATCAGTATGCTATCAGCCTTCTCCTCAGCACAAATCTAAAATGTAGCCTCACACTAATTACTATGAAGAAAGTTAACTCTGTCCCAGCCGAAATCAGGACAAATGTTTAAACCATAACTGTCAAATGTATTTCCAATATTTTAATATTTTAAATTTCCATATCCAAANTACACAGAAATAACAATCAAATGTAATAGCTTCTCAACCCTGCACCATAGTTGTCACACAAACATGTGAAGCACATAACCAGGCAACAGCAAGTTCATCACAAACTTCACTTATCACAGATCAAACCACTGCATCAAAACTCCAAATTTTTGCTGCAGCTATTTAACAGTTTAAAATCTTACCCACAGTATTAAGAAACAGAGATCTCATTTGCCCATTTTAACATAAGAGGGGCTGAGATAAAAGCAGTTGTCTCAGCAGTCAGAACACATGCTGTGGGATTTCTACATACTATAGCCCAAAAAACAAATCCCACTTCCCTTATATTGACAGAATGAAGAAAGCAACAATTTACAACAAAAAGAGGGAAGATGAGGAAGACAGAGGCAGCTGTAATACTCAACAACAGCCCCAAGACAAGATCCAAACATTCTCCAACACTCTGCAGTCTCTGCAAGATTTAAAACTGTTCCTTAAAAATATGAACAAAATGGGATTCTCTGCCACCTTGTGTACACAGGGAAAAACTATGTGAATGGTTTTATACCTCACAGCACTGTTCAGATGCTTGCTCAGTCAGGGAGGAAGTGACTGCATTATGTAAATTCATCCATCTAATCTGGTATGAAAAAGCTATGATGTCTTGAAGCCTCAAGAGGAAATTACAAGAGAGAAGACCTACTTTATTTCTAGAGAAAACTTTAAAAGTTCTTTCAGTTGTTGCCTGAAATTGTGGTTCAGGACTGACAGATAAATCGGCAATGGCATCAAAGCTGAAAATATATTTAATGTACTAATTAAAAGTTTCTAACATTTCCTTCAAAATTCACCAACTTTTAATCACCCTTTTAGTAAGGGTTTTTTGTCAATTCATCAGAAGTGACAATAAACAAGACCAAAAAGAAGTTGTTTCACCTTCTACAACACTGGAAATCTGAACTGACAGATACCATATGTCAATAATTTTTGCATCAATAGATTATAAAACCCAAAAGTATAACCTCAATGGAAAACAAGTTGAATGTTCAAATTCAGAACACAAACACCTGATCTGACAGATCTCACCCAAGAAGTAGCAGAGAACATCATGGTGAGACAGAAACAATTTCAGCTGGCGCTGCCTGTATTTTGCAGCTAACACTGTCTTTTATCTTGACCTTCTCAACCCTCTTTTAGCTATATTTTCTTGCATGCCAAAATTTGCACAACATAAACAGTTAACCACTTCACTTCCCTTGAAACATAAGCAAACACATCAGCAAACATAACTTCTCAAGTCACGGATGCTGTAGTAAGTCTTCCCAAAGAAATAATTACAGTGGCTTTAAACACAGAATTTTCCATTTTTAACTGAACTCTATTGCTAACTCAGTGATTAAGAAGCCTTTAAAATATTTTAACTGTGACAAAAAAGTAGGAAAGAGTCCGTTAAATTAACACCTTTTCTACATATTTTATGTAATCTTTCAGAAATCAACATTTAAGAAAACCAAAAGCATCATCAAAAGCAAGAAAATGTGTGCATACAAAGCCTTAAAACTTGAAATTATTTTTTATTTGCTAAAAAACATAGGAAAGAGTAAAGATATAAAACAAATTATTTTAAATAAACAGGTTGCCAAGAACCATCTTAATTTCTCATTTACTAGTTCAATAGACTACTCTAGAAAACCATGCAAAAGGTACATATCCCTGTTACACCAGAAACCAAACCTGATCACTAATCTGTGTCTTGTTCAAAATAATTGATATACCTACTTCAGCTGCAAGGGTACAAACGACATCAGCACTAAACTTGTCATGACAAACGAGAACTTGGAAGAGGTGACCAGCAGAGCAAGGACTGATCAGATATAAAGACTATTACAAACCACTGCTATTTCTAGGAGCAGTTCTTTGTAGAGAAGGTCAGAGGAAGTACACTGATAAATTGGGGTTTTTTTTAAGTACTAGAGTTTTTCCATTTCTATAATTTCTGTTTGTAATCCTGCCTTAAGGCCAGAGATGTTGTATATAGTAAAAATTCTGCTACCACCACAGTCAATACCCAGCTGCGACCATGCATTTCCATGAAAAAAAAATACATGTCACATAACGTTTTGTAACCCATGGAGCCTTTGACTTCTAAGATAAGGAAAAGGGGCATACTAGTTTTTTGTTAAGAATATTTGGTAACCTCAGTCTTTCTTAACTATGAATAACACAAGAGTTAGGAAACACAGAGACTTTCTATTAAGTTTGAATAGCAATGTGAAAACCTGCAGCAGTGAAAACCACAGGCCACAGCAGCCCTGTGTGAGACAGTATTTTACTTTGCATGCACTGTCTTCAGATTTTGTTTACTGCTCTTAAACAGGATAATATGAAAAAAAGGGATGATGTTCCACTATGCCACTAGGACATTAAACAAAGATCTCACCTTCTCCGCAAAATAGCAGAGTTATCTCTCCTGATCCCTTTCTTAACATAACGGAGCGCTCACTCCGATCATTTTAAATGCTGCTCCTTTCTCACATCTCCCGGAATTCAGGATTCAGTTATTACAGATTCACATGATGGCTGAGGTTGGAAGGGACCTCTGGAGGTGATGTGGTCCAACCTGTCTACTCAAGCTGGGCCATCTAGAGCCGCTACCCCAGGATCATGCCCAGATGGGTTTTGAATATCTCCAAGGATAGCGACTCCACNGACTGCACTAGGTGATCTCAACAGGTCCTTTCCAACCTAAAGGACTCTGATTTTGTACCACAATGTGAAATACCTATAACACTTTCACTAGAGGTTCTTTAGTAATTCAGCAACATGTAAATTCAACCAAGCCAGCCAAAAGAAGTGTGAGAACATGAGCATACGTTTCAGTAAAATCAAAATAGCAACTTGGTGAAAACATTTGCCCATGGTGCTTCTCTTACTGAAAAACAACCAGATATTACATTTTTACCAAAGTCTCCTCTGCTATCTTTTCCACAAAACATGTGGAAAGCTACAGGTTTTTAAATTTTTTTCTTCGAGATCAGGTGGTGAATAAATTTGAAACTTTTCCTTCAGATTTCAAAGTGAGTTTAGATAACATTCTAGGACTTACAGTTTAATCTACGATGCTAATAAATACGGAAAGTTTGATTCCTTAGAAAAGACCAAAGGTCTACTTTCTAGCTCTTCAGAACAATTAGTACACCTCCGATGAGGATTCTGAATTATTGACTTATGAAGCAATAGCAACAAAAACAATCAAGTCACAAAACAGACAGGAATTACAGAATTAATAGACTCAAGTGATTCAGTATCAGAACTCGGACAAAATTTCAGAACTCTGATGTGCTATTCAGTGTCCTATATAAATTAACATTGCATTTGCAAACTGCATTATTGAAACTCTTGCATAAGTGACGAATAAAGAAATATAGAGTGTCTGCCATAAACAAACAGCTCAAATCCAAGGATACGTAACTTAGGTTAAAAAGTAGCACTTACATCTCAGTAACTGAACAACAGAAGTTCTCTTTAATACCTAAGTTTTCAGGCAATAGTCAGAGAAGTTGTCAGGTTTAACCTGAAAACTGAGATGGGCTAAGAAACATCACAAAGGCTCTAGTCATTAAGACAATGAGTAGACAATCTCTTACAGATCTACCTACAGTCATTTGAGAACGTCACTATTCTCACAAACCTAACTAGCAGGACTGTATGAACTCTGCAGTTTCCTTCAGAGTAAGTCTCACTAATTCCTATCTGCTTTCATCAGCTATATGAGTTAACCAAGGGGATATCACCTCTGAAGCTGCCTATTGAGCCCTCTCCATCTTTTCAGCTAGCAAATCTCTCAGAGCAACCGCTGTTCAATGGGACACAACAAATAGCTGAAGGACAGTAATAAACATTTTATTTTAGTGGTCCAATAGTTAACCTGATACAGTCACGTGATCTGCCTTATTCCTACTATTTGTTTCAAAGTAATGAGCTAATTATATATGAGGCTATCTAGACATGTTTAGTAAAATCGTAAAAAATTCTTACAAAATCTGATTAGGAAAATGGGAAATATTCCCAAGAACTTAGATATAATCTGAATATTCTTTGGTTTAAAAATGGGAAGGAACAAAAATCATCATCCACTCTGACATTACACACCACAAAAATCAGGGCAATTTTGCATGACAAATTATCAGAACATAATAGTTTTGGTCTACATAATGTCATATTGATGCAATCAAACTGATTTAACCAACCGTGGTGAAGTAAAAAGCAAACAAAAAAGAAAACACAATAAACCTCACAAAACCCAAAACTAAAGGCAATCCTCTCATGTGGAACTTTCATACAAATGTAGTTGCAAGACTGTAAAATGTTCTCTACAAGAATATTAAAAAGCTGCTATTGCCACAAAAACGTAACCAATTTGTCTGTACAGAAATAAGTGCAAAAGTTGGGCATAGATAAAGCTGAAGTCCATCAAAGATAAAACATTTTAGCCAAAGACATTTTTTTAACAGGGAAAAAACACATGAGAAGGACAGTTTCTTAAAGCACTGAGAACACTACTGGCATCCACCACGTTTTTTCCCCATAAAGTACTTTTTTAAAAGTTACTGATATTTTTACAAAACAACGCAAAGAAACATTAGTAAAAGAATTTCTAAAGAAGATTAGCATCAGAGCCAAAATTATTGCCATAATACTTTCCCAAAATTAAGTCACCATACCAAGAGTTAACTGTTTCTGTCTGAAACTTATGTTACCATTACGAAATCACCAGGTAAAACTTGTCAGTACAATAAAATAGGTCACGCTTAACAGCCACAGAAGACACTACAGCTGCAGAGTTTAAAACACATCACTTACTGCTTTGACTCATGGTGACAAACCTCCAGCGTTGGATCATTATAGATGAAAGCTGCTTCTAAATCGTTGACTCTTACTCTGTAAATCCGACACTGCTTACTGTTCAGTTTGATTCTATTCAGGTTTGCAACTGTGGGAAATATTGTCAGTTCCACATAACCCTATGAAAACAAAAAAATCAAAACTTTCTGTAAAATCTTTACCAATTCACAAAGTAGAGATATATACAGAAAATCCTTATTAACGCGCTTCAAAGGAAAATCGTAGGTAAAAAAATTATTTAAAAAATTATTTAAAAAGGAAATTTGTTATGCCCTTCTAGATGGTTAGAAAACATTTTCTTACATATCATTTAACAGGTGAATTTTCCCAGCTGTGAAATAACATTAAAAACTTCAAAATGACTGACAATCATGCTTGTTTTACTGGAAATGATCTGCCTCTATTGACCAGATTTCAAGTTACAGGCTTCACTATGTTTTTCATCACTGTTTTAGGTTTTGGTATCTGAGATTGAGACTGTGATTTTTAAAACCTAAGCAGAATCCATTTAGCCAGCTATCGAAATTTACAGAAAGCCTCAATTACTTCAGGCCTGAAATGGTGAAAGTCTCTTCAAAGCCTCAGTGAACTCATATATAAGCTAGAAAACTCTATAACCCTACCCCTAACATAAGCGAACACTGTGTTGAAGGTCAGTTTTGAATTGCAAATTGCTTTGCAATATTATTTACAATGCAGTGACTTTCTTTCAGAAAGCTTTTCCTTACCGAGATTAAAGCATTCACAATTAGAAGGTAAATTATTTGATGCATCTCAAAGAATGACAGACTTATGAGACGCATCAGATTAGAAAGTATAAAATATAAAGATGAAGAACATAACGAGCTTGTGTGTGCAGTTGTTTCCCCTAAAAGTATGAAGAAAACCCAGACTTCTAATTTCTCCTTTCACATTTTATTAAAAGATACTTACTACAACAGACTTTCTCTGAAAATTTATGTTGTTGATACAAACTACCTGGTGAGTTGTGCTGGAAAAAAAAATAATAATTTAAAATAAGTAAGGTTTTGCACAAATGCCAGCATTTAAAATAATATTTTAACCCAGTTTTAAGAAGACTGAGAGCTCATACATGATGTATGTACATATAAATACTGCATACAGCATATATTTATATAAGGAGAATTCATGATGGTCTAAATCTCTTACATGGTCCAAACCAAATAAAGAACAGAAGTTGCACACAAGGTCATAAGAAATGTCCAATAAAATCAAAGCATAGTATCGTACCACTATGAGTATTACTAGTAACACAGGAAGATAACACCACCGCTTTTGAACATCATGTAACAGTATGTAAAAATATAGTATTACCAATGGCATAGAATCAAGTTCTAACACTTCAGTGCTGTCCAGTATCAGAAAGAGCACGCAGCTGTCATATTTGCAATCAGAGGCCTGTGGATAATTTACCTGGCGAGTTGACACTCATACATAATTTATGTAAGCAGGTACTACACGTGAAAAGAGATATAGTATTTGCTTTTACAATTAGTAAGTCATAAGAATTTATTATTTTAAATAATGGCTATATATCAATCAATACAGGTATTTTACACAAGTCAAATGCATTTGCTCAAATTTTGAATTACTTATTAGAACTGCTGGTAAAAAAACTCTGATTTAAAAAAAAAAAGAAAAAATAATAATTGCAACTTTTAAAAAACTTTTTAAAAGTTCTATTTTTTCTGCAGTAAGTGGCATTTTCACCACACTTCAGTTCACAGTAGTGCTATTCACAACTCAAGATACAACCTTGTAATAATTCAGCTTTTATGCCACATCAGACATTGTATGCAGATACTCATGTACCTTGTTCTTTTAAAAAGTGATTTTGCTTCAGCTGAGCAAGTTCAATAAAAATTCCTACACAAAAATGGTAAGTTAGTATCCAATGATGGATTCAAACATTACCTAGACATTAAAATGTGTATGATAACAAGAGTTATTCTGTTTAGAAATACATTTGTGTTACAGATTTATCAAGAAATCAAGGAGGTATAAACAGAAACATACAAAGATCCACTGAAATCCACAACCAACTGCTTTACAGCTTGGTTACAACCAAAATGAAGAATGTGTAAAAATTACAGTTTGCTTAACAAAGCTGCTTGCTGCAAATGCAAGCATTTTTTATATACATAAAAAACCCCTAAGTCAATAAAGCTTGACACAGCAGTAAGAATGACACATGGTAGCATGGTCTGTACTGCTGATCTCCAAGGTTTGAAGAGCACAAGGTAAATATCTTTATGAGACTACATGGTTGAAGGACTCACTGCCCATGAGTCCATTTACACAATAAAACTTACACCTACAACATATGCTGAGTGCAAGCTACACCATAAGCAATGGTTCCAACCTTCTCAAGTAAATAATTACTATCTGCCTGTGGTGTTTCAAATGTGCACTGGTCTCAAGTACAGCAACTTTAAAAAAAATAGATACTTATAATTTATATGGTCTTGGGCTCTCAAATCCTTTGTCTCCTTTCTTCCTATTCATCCTGAGCAGCAGCACTAAACACACACTGCTGACTGTCAGACTGGCATCAACATCATCCTCGCCTGATGAGTCCTTCGGTTTTTCCCTGTGTCAGCTCGGATTGGATTACGCATCTCCCCAGTGGATCTGTGACTCCCAATAGTCAGGCATCTTCAGTTCCAATAAGCACCATAGTTATAACACCAACAGCATTCAGTCTTTCCACAGGACCTTTCAGGACAGCAGCACACAGCCCCTCTCTCCACGGGGGGTACGATACCAGCTCTCCCCAGGAGCGTCGGAAATCAACCGGCTCCACGGGCGCTGCGGGTGCGAACCCACTGAACCGGGAAGGCCCCGGTGGCTGGGCGGGCAGGGCCGCGGGGTCCCCGCTCCTGGGACAGCCGGCTGGGGCTGCACCCCTCACTCACAGGCGGGAGAGGCGGTGCCGGGGGGCGAGCGGGCCGGGACGGAGGAGCGCAGGCGGTGCCGCAGAGTCCCCCGCGGTCCGGCCTGACGGTCGCTGCGGAGGCGGGTGCCGCTCCGGGCGACGGCTGGGCTGGGGTCTCCCGCGGCTCGCTCTCGTCCGGGGCAGGCGGCGGGGGCCGGCCGGCATGGAGGGCGCTGCGGGCCGCGCGAGGCTCCCGCTCAGCAGCACGGCCGCCGAGCCCCACCGGCGCGCTCCCCCTCAGCAACGGCCGCCATCTTGTTGGGAACCTTTGACCTCGGCGGTTGAAAGGTCACAGCCCGTTTAACGGAGCTGCACTTCTTTAAAGGTGGAAAATCTTCTGGAATGTTGTTTTTCCAAAGGGTGGTGTACCGGTGTCATAGACAGTATAGGTTAAAATAAAAAAATAAACGCCCCAAGAATCACTTACGGGCCGGGTCACGTCCCGGTGCGCATGCGCACAGCGGCCCTCCAGCGCAGGGGCAGGCGGGCGCGCGGGCCACAGAGGCTGCGACTCGCGCATGTGCACGCCCTCCCGGGGGCGGGGCTAAGGGCGGCGGGAAGGCCTTGGCGCCGGAGCAGGGCGCGCGCTTAGGCCCCTGCGCGGGGCGTGGCGGTTCCTCTGCGCTGGCCGCGGGGCCTGGGGACCGCAGGTAGCGGAGAAGGCTGCGGGCCGGTAACAGCTGCTTGGTTCTGGCTCACCGACTGGGGTGGCTCTAGGCGCAGCAGTGCCCTTAGCTGCCGCCTCACCTGCTGGCGGGCCCCCCCCTTGGGCTGGCGCAGGCCGCAGCTCCCGCCTCACGGGCTGCCGCCGTGACGGGCTGCAGTCGGGCTGCCACTGTTAAGCCGCTGCGCAGGGGCCGGTACCGCGCCCAGCTGCCGCTGCTAAACCCACCGGTGGCCTTTGGCCACATCTCCGGCAGTGCCCGTTCCTGATGGCTTGCGTGAGCCTCTCGCTACCTGCGTGTGCACGCGGAGAGCTCCGGTGACCGGTAAACGCTGAAATCAGCTGGAGTGCACAGAGGGAGGAGAGCTGGGCTTGTGCAGGGGCCCGGCTGGAGGGCATCCCAACACAGACGCACAGGAAGACACCACAACACAGCAGTCTTCCCTTTGGAATCAAAAAAGGATTTAAGACGGTAGCAATGCTGCTGGAAACATGGCACAGAGCTACAAGATGAGATTGGGTCCAATGACCTCCCTCCCACCCCGAGAGTGCTGTGGAGTGTCCTTAGTTACAGCATCAGGAGACCAGAATGTGCAAGCTTTGATTCATCCATTTTATGTTAAAATAGATGCTTGCATCAAAGCATCTAGTGGAGTTAGTCCTTTCAGCTTCAGCAGTTCTGGAAAGTTAGAGAGCATCATCTCACGTTGAATGTCTGACAGAACAAATTGAAGCACTATGAAAATATAGAATGATTACACGTGCAATAATCATTTAGATAAACCTGACACTCATGTAAATTCTTACATGCTTCACAAGCAAAACCCCACTGTTGTATCAAAGACTATAAAACTATTTATTGTCTTGTGTGTTTCAACTAAAGGACCTTGTTATGGAAGTTATTTGTAAGGCTTTCACATTCATATTACAGATGAGGTCTCTGAGAGGGAACTTCTGGTGCCACCGGAAGGACCACAGCTGTTGAAACCAGCCAGTGAACAAGGCAATTCTTCCCAGCAGAGCACCATGATCCTCCAGCCAAGTCCCTACACAGCTGGGTCAAACACCACACTTGGACACTTCAGAAAGGTGGAGCACAGGGAACTGATCTCACATCAATGGGCAAGAATAAGCAGAGCTGGTGTGGTTTTGTGTGGTGTGATCATTTGGTAGCAGGGGAGGGGACTACAGAGATGGCCTCTGTGAGAAACTGCTGGAAGTTTCCAGTGCTCCAAGCTGGACCCACCTCTGGCCAAAAAGCTGAGTCAATCAGCACTGCTGCAACTAAGGTATGTGAGGGGTGCAGTTCAGGGAGGGGCAGTGCAGTCCTGAGCAGGGCCTAGTGGGTCGGTGAAGCTGCCTGCCCAGCCTATTCTGCAACCACATCCTCCACAGCCAGAGCCTCTGCTGCAGCTCTGACCCAGTACACCCCCCGTCCCACAGCCAGGAATTTTTCAGGACCCAGCAAAAGAACTCTGCAGTGGAGAGAGAAGTGGGATGTGAAAAAAAACAAACTAGGCCGTCATGCAGGTCAGTGAAGAGAAAGGAGAGGGAAGAGGTGCCCTGGAAAAGAGATTCTGCTGCAGCCCACAGTGAAGACCACAGTGATGGATGTTTGTTCCTATGCAGCCCATGGAGAGCAGAGCGTGCCTGTAGCTCATGGAGATTTAACAGTAGAGCAGATACCACCCTCCAGCCCATGGAGGACCCCCCAGTAGAAGAGGTGGCTGTGCCCAAAGGAGGCTGTGACTCCATGGAAGGGACCCACACCAGAGCAGTTAGTGGAGAACTGGGGCCAGTGGGAAAGATTCACATTGGAGTAGTTGGCGAGGGACTCTCCCGTGAGAGGTACCCCACGCTGGAGCAGGGACAGACTGTGAGGAGCTCTCCCATTACGAGGAAGGAGCAGCGAAGAACATATGATGGACTGACCACAGCCCCCATTCCCTGCCCACCCCACACCACCAGGGAGAGAAGGCAGAGAAATTAGGAACAAAGCCTTTGAGCCTGTGAAGAGGGAAGAGGTCTTAAACCACAGCAAGAGCTCAGGAAGTAATTTTTATTCAGCTTTGTACCTGTAACAAAATTCCAAGCATGCACACATTCATCTTAAGAGTTAGATTTGATATATAGTTTGTTTCCTCTCACTGCTCAGCCTCCATTTGGCATGCCAGCAGTTAATAAGGTTTTTTATACCTTACCTCTAAGTTTGATGCAGCAAATGCCTTTTATACAGAAAAAGACCTTACAATTGTTAAGTTTAAAAAAATCTGAAAAAAATATCCAATATTAAACTCTGGTTCACTGATGTGCAAACAATCCTTTTTAATTATTACAAAATTTCAGGCATTCCGCTTCATGAAAAACTGGTTCATTGCTCTACACAGAATAACATTCCACCCTAAGTTTTCAAGACACAATTTCTATGTGCAGTTATTTGCCATAACAAAAAAAAAAAAAAAAAGAGTATCACAAAATTTTATAAGCTCTCTTTAAAAAATAAAGGTAGTCTTCTGTAAAACATTAATTTCACATCAGCTACATTCTACTGGCAGTTTCTAGGAAGCTCATAACACAACATCCAACTATTCTGTCATATCTTCACACTTGACTGCAATTTCATTTTTGTAATGTTTAAAAGGTAATTCTGCCAAGTGTTAAAGCAGCAAGAGCTTGTGCTAATGTTATTCACAGACACAACCACAAAAAGACCCACCTTCCAAAACTAAGACTAGTGTAGTCTCAGTCAGGAATAATTTGTTCATGAGCTTGTCAAGGTCTGCACTATTCAAAATGTTAACATTGCAACAAAGTCTTATTCTTTAAGAATGCTCACTAATCGGCAAAAGACAAAATATTCAATTTTGCTGTTGAAATCAGTTCAATTAATTCAATTATTATCAAGGTTTTAATTTTTAATGTCAGACTCCAGCTTATGGGTAGACAACTAAAGTATATTCAAGAAGTAGCTTGACTCCTGGCATAACTACAGGCACAAAGGAAAAAGAAGGTGGGCAAAAGAAGGTGTATAGGCTGCTGACACTATGGTTTCTTAGAAGAGGCAAGTGCCTTCACCTTCTACGTAGCTGAGCAGAAAACAAAACTCTTTCAAGAAGCTTAGCTGCTTGAACTCAAGAACACCGTGTAATATTGGTTGACAACTCCTTTCCCCGGAAGGCAGGAAGAAGCAACATTCACTGTTACTCCATTCAGTATGCTCAGTTCTTAAAATAATGCTTGCTATGAGATGGGTCTTCTAGAGTTATAAACTTTAACACCATTTTGCATTGAGGAGCGAGCGTATTTTGTCAGAAGAGCACCAACTGTCTGCTTCTCTGCACATAAGTCTCTATAGAGGAAATAAAGCAGATTACGTTGGCATTAGACAATCTTATACAAAATGAACCCATGAAATACTTGTAAATATAGCAATAAACTGGATTGGGGTACTGGGAGAAAAAAAAATACCGATTGTAAACATCAGGAGGTTTATCCTTTGAGTTAAGTCTACCTCAATCAAATAAGAGTTATCACCTGTTTAACTTCACTAGGATGAGCTTTTTACACAAGTTTAAATCCAATGAATATAGCTGCAGTTTGCAGGGGCAGGGATTCTATTAATATAGAATTCATATTCATTTAAAATGGAAAGAGACAATCATAGCTGATAAGAAGTCAGCTATGCAAAAAGGGAAGAATATAACACAAATTATATTTTAATCAAAGAAATACATCCTTACTGTATATAAGGGGCAATATCCACTTCTGTCCACTTTTCCCGTAGGCTGAATAAGCTGTTGAATCTTTCCTGATTGTCTTCAGGTAAGTCTTCTACTTTTAGCAGAAAGATAGTCTCCGGTCTTGAGGTTTTATCCACAAGAGCCAAGCCCTGTAGATCAGCATCAGAGAGAAAGTGTTAAGTAAAGTCAAAACAATTACACTTCCTTCTTCCTGACAGTAACCCATACAAGCTGCCCTTTGCACCTCTAAAGCCTTCTAAAGCACTACTAGAGGCAAAATGAAAAGGTATCATCAAGGAGCTGTTTTACAGGCAGTATTTATCATTTCCTTCATGACAGGAGGGAGAGGGATATCCCTTAAGTCCCAATAACCATGTCTCCTCTGAGCAGAAGGATTTCCATAATGATTGCTACTCTGATGGCTGTCACTACAGTCCGCTCGACAACAGCTTTGGCTTCTGTTCTAGTTACAAGTATTAACTGTACAGCTGCAGCTTTTTTCAAATGGTGAAACATGCCAGACTTACAGAAATCTGAATTGTTATGATTCCAGACTACTGAAGCTGAGAGGATGCCATAAAAGGTGCTTTACCTCAAAAGCTGTCAAAAATAACACAATCAATCCCTGTTAATCAATAAAAGCCACATATGACACAAGTCAGTTAACAGCCTACTCATGAAAGAATCCATACTTCCTTAAGTTTTACCTTAAGCTGATCAAGCCTTGTTGTCATCCCTTCAGGGACACTTTGTTGCCAGACTTCTTGAAACTCTAATAGATTGAATTTAACTGCATTTTGCAAAAGCATTTGTGCTATGGCTCTGCATATTTTATCTTCATTCATTTCAAAGTAAACCTCCCCTGCTGAGAAACAAAAACCAGGTTATCTTGGTTCTTGCTTTTTGAAAGAAGAGAGAACAGCCTGATATTTCCATTATGTTCTACTGTCTTCTACAAACCAGGTATCCCATTTTTAATTTTCCTCAGAGAGTAACCTGACTCAGTATTACTTTGGATAAATGATGGTATCTTCTCACTCTCAAGAACAAACCAAGCAGAATATTATGTGTGTGCACAGCACTGGCCAAGCTACACTATTCATTCATATCAATAAATGTATTTGGCTCCCATCTTTTCCCCTCTCACAGTAACACCTTCTCCTACAGCTTTCATTCATATTTGTGAAAGGCTTGTATTAAAGTACTTACTGTCTGTGCTTGAACAATTATACAAAACTATCACTTCTTAATCATCCTTATAATATGAGATGATGAAGAGAATAATGCAAATTTATTTTCTTTCACACTGACTTGGCTAAAATTCTCTGAACAACATCAAGCATAAACACTTCCTTCCACTTTTTCAGTTGTCTGAACTTCATGCAATTCAAACTTGTTCCTTGTGCAATCCGTCTAAATATATTAAGAAGAAAATCTGTGTCAGTCCAACTACTTTCCTATATCCTTTTAGGTTTAGTGCACATCCTACTTCAGCCAAAGGTCAGATAAAAGCAACTGTGGAGAAGAATTCAGACTGAGATTAAGGCACTGGAATATTATGTCTATATGTAAAAAGGCAACAGAGATGTAATCAATACAATTAATGGATCTTGTGGTGCAGTTCAAGGGACCAAAGGCAAATGTCTACTTCAGACATGTTGAATTCAGGGAGATCTACGTGCCATTGACTAGTCAGAACAGCACAATTAATTGCTTAAACATCTGAGACCTCCTAGGGTATCTAAAGAGGGATTCCATCTAAATTTTACTAGTGATCTGTCTTTACTCACAAAAATAAATAATAAATCACTTCAGGTACCTCTGATAGTTCCCCATTTTTTCCCTGTAGTGTCTTGTACAGTTTAATAGTCCTTTTTCCTATGAAAATTTCTCTAACATTTTTACTGATTTTCAATTTTCTTCCTCCTTTTACTGGCATTGTATAAAATTAATTTGTTTGGGCCATCCTCATGAAATGTGCATTGAGTCATGAATAACTATTTCCTTTATGCAAAATGAAATTATGCATGTTTTCCCAAACTTACCATCATCAGTGTATTTCCTTCCATAGCTTAAAAGAATATGTTCTATCATCTCTCTGAAAAAAAAAAAAAAAAAATCCAAAATAAGTTTTAAACCTATTCGTTAGGACATTACAGAAACGGTTACCAAGAACATGAAGGAACAAGTAAAGTAAAAAAATAAGAAGAATGGAGGATGGGACATGTCTTCATGGCTGAAATGAACAAACTGATATAAACTTCAAAGTAAGTTAAAAGAGGACAAAAGTGTATGAAAAGGACAGATGGGAGTTAATTCAGCAAGCTATTGCCAAGAGTCTCTTCCACTTCCTAGTTACAACTAGCAAAACCTAAAGGGTGTAAGGAGAATAAGGAAAAGTAACTCTTGCAACGTCAGTTCTTTCGAATAAGAAGTGATGCAAGTGACAAATCTGGCAGTTAATTGTCCCTTACTGAATAGCAGGCATTTCTCTAGACCTCTGGCACAAAATTACAACCTAACTGCGGACACTAATACTAAAGCAAGATTTCTTTTTAAGCCAAAAGCCAAATAAATGGAAAACACTATGTACTGTAAACTTAAGACTTTGACTTAAGTCTTAGATTATTTCATCACTCCAAATGGCAGTACAATAAACTCAACTCTTAAGATCTGAATTCAGCATTATACCAGAAAATATATCACTCAGACATTACGCAAGAGGTATTCTTGGCTAGCTTCAGAACAAGGATTTCAAGATGGTGAGCGATCTACAGCTTAAGTACACGCTACTTCCGTAATTTACCATTCAGCAGTAATGTTTCTACTATTGAATCAATGGAAATATTACCAATAGACACTAAAATCAGTTTACTAACGTGTCTGTCTAAACTACTAATGCCCTACCAATTTAAAGCCAAAGAAAATACATCATCAACACCATGATAACTGGAATCTATAAATTATTTATTAGAGTTATAGTCTTATAGCTCTAATGATTGCAATTAGTAATAGTTAATAATGATTGTAGAAAATTTTAGATACTAAAAGTAATTGCTTACTTGGGCTCTAGAGATCCAAGTTCCTCAAGGCAGGTACGTAAAGGAACCTTACTTAAAGACCAAGACTCCGAGTCTATTAGCTGAGCCACATGATTCAAGAGTTTCATCTCATAGTCAAATTCCAGAATTCTCCAATATCCTGCCAAGTAGAAAACAACAAAACAGTGTCAGAAAGAAAACATTAACACCTTAATTCTGTTCCCCTGAAGATACCTTACAGGAGTCTGGACATTTGGGTCATAGCTTTACAAAGTACAGCGACAGCATTCTGTCCTTTTGAAGATTAAAATTAAGAAAAAGAACCCAATAGTAAGAGCAAATGTAAAGGAGAAAGAAATTAAATCATCTCAATTATTCGTAACTATTCATAGAGATTAACTGCCACAAAGACACTACAAATCCCATCCCAAGATGAATCAGACCTACAAAAGCTGATAATTAATTCAAACACAGAACTGCGTGAACAGAACTGACCTAACCGGCCCTGAAAAGTGGCAGTTCAGTTGTAGCCAAGTTCACAGAAATCAGATGTGACAAAGCACAGGTCTGGTACAACAGCACTGTGTATGTGTAAATGACAAGGGAAGGAATCTGTGCGATTGTCCTCACCTACCTAATGGAACTCGGTGCTCAGTGACAGGACAGGAGGCAACAAGCAGAAGTTACAACAAGGGAAATCCCAGCTAGGTATTAGAATTTTTTTTCTCCTTGCAGATAGTCAAACACTGGAACAGCCTGGACAGAGGTTGTGCAATCGCCATCCCTGGAAACGCTCAGAACTTGAATAGCCAAGGCCCTGAGCAGCCGACTCCAAGCCAGCCTTGTTCTGAAGCTGGGGTTTACATCTGGTAAGCTCCAGAGCTCAGTTCTGCCCTGCATTATTCTACAACTCTAGGACTGCTGTCCCCTGGCAGCCAGGTGAGGGTTTGGGCTTAGCCAAGTACAGGGTGAGCAGGACCTGTCCCAAGGTGAGGCACTTGCTCCAGCCTGCCTTCACATAGCAGGAAGACTTCTGAAATAAACCCAGTCTGGGAGGAAGAACGGACTATGAAAAGGCTGGAGTTACCTCAGGATCCACTATTTTTGCCTCTGGAACTGCAGAAAGCACTACCCACTCATCCATGAAGAGGGCAATTAGCAAAACAATATTCATGCAACAGGTGGGGTACACTGATTGCAGTGTTTGTAGAAGCAAAGAAGGAATTACCCTGGAAAGAGCCAGACTGGTCAATGCCTGCTCAGTTTTATCTGTTTGGTCAGCTTCATAGCAGCAGAGGATATAGGAAGTATGGAAGCAGATCTTAGTATTTTGAAGTAACTTGCACCTTTAAAGATGAGCATGTGGAATGGGCCTTGGAAAAGGAGACACAGATATTTTCGGGGAAAAAAAAGCAGGGTTATTTCCTCATAGGCAATAATATTTCGAGACAAATACCTTCAATTTTGCAGGCATCCATAACCTGCAATTGGTGCAGTATTTCTTCTTCACTTGCTTGAATCAGACTTAACAAATCTTCTGTTGTATACTGCAACAAAGGGAAAAAAGAAGGAAATAAAACAGATTATCCTTACTCCTCCTCTGCTTCAGCAAGCACACTAAATGCATAAGATACTTAGAAGACTGATGGTTTTTTCCCCAGACTCTGAGTTTCATAAGGTATACTACACTCTCTGAAACTTTTCCTGTAACTCACAACATTTTCTCAAAGAGTTACTCAATATAAAAACCAGCCTACCTACAGGGAAGTCTTTGTGCCATGCCCAAGTAATATACCTGTATTCCCAGGATATCTAACTAGCACAAGTAGGCATCTTAAGTAAAGTATCACAACAAGAATGAAAAGTGAATGTCTTCTGTCTTTCCTAAATCACATATTTTAATACATGAGATTAAAAAAAAAAAGGTAAAAACACTTCTGACTTCTATCCGAAAGTGATAACTCCAACTTAATACCTCCATTGAGGGAAAGCCTCCTCCAGCATGACCTCAGCAGTTGTGTTTCAGCGTCTGCTAACCAATTTGCAGACCTGTAGCACAGACCCAACCACAATACATACAGCTCCTTGCAAAACAGTTACGTGCTGAGATGGGAAAGTGCTATGGATACTGTGGCAAAGATTTAGGACATGTAGGAAGAACAGAAGGTATCATGAGGAGTGAAGTAAAGAAAACAAACACCAGATTTAAAACCATTGGAAACAGGGCTTCATCAATGTCTTTATTCACCTTACAGCCTTTTTCATCAACTCTAATATTAAAATTTTGTTGATTATAGCATGAGAATATTTTCTATAAGAAAATTAAAATTTGGATTAAGTATCTTGAAATCAGAGTTCTTTCACTGGCTCCTGAAAAGACAGCTCTTGGATGGGCGGTGTACTGGGTCAGCTACTCAGTGGAAGCGCTAATAATTACAAACTTGGTTAGAACAGTTAGGCTTAAAAAAAATGAACTCAAAGCAGCACTGTGAAACATGCGAGCAAAGGTATTTTTATTGTTAAGAATGTATCTTCACTTCAATTTTCCCATTCCCAATTGCCAGAAAGTAATTTACGCAGCTGATTTACCTTTGAAAATGTCGAAGTCTGATCTTTCTGACTATCTGGCCCTTCATATGGATCTTCCATTAAAAGCTTCCTCAGTTTCTTCAGTTTAGGTCGGCATCTCCTTAATTCCCAATAGTTATTGGAGAAGCCAACAATCTACAAGAAAAAACACAGCAACTCCTAAAACATTTTCATCTACCATTTGAATTCAAAGCAGCATACCAGAAATTATCAGCAAAGAAGTGTTAAAGAAGTTAAAGAATGAAACAATCGTAATATTTTCAGTAAAAAAAATTTACCACAGGCAATGAAGAATAAAAATTCACTGTCAGTTGGTAAAAATATGTTCATAGTGCATATGACAAAGAGAACAGCTCATCTCTACATGCAAATGATAGAATTTCTTCATGGGATATATTCCTGCACAATCCTTGCCAACATTTCTTTTCCTCTTAATGCTAAGTTATATTACTGCCATAAAACCCCTCTTGTATTACCCCGTTTCCATCTTTCCCACTTCTTCCCATGCTTGGGATCTACTTCATGGTCTTTGTACACTTTAACGAATCATCATATTACTAAGCCCAAGTAAAACAGACATTAATGGGACAGTAATTTACACTTGCACACAACTAACAAGACATCTCTGTTCCTTGCTGACTCAACACACAAATTTAAGTGTGCAACAGGAAGCTCAGGTGTAACTGATTCAACAACACTATTCTAATAAAACTTTACTTTCAGAGTAATACTGAGCTGTTTCATGGGGTACAGCCTGGACTCCCTAGAAGATTCTTTGAAGAGGACAAAGTATCAGGGGCCTTTCAGCATTGTTTCTGCTATTTACCAAACCAACAGCAGTGGATGCAGAGGCAGAACAGGCTCCAGGTTCATGACTTCTGACCCAACCACTAGCCCCTTGTAAAAAAAGCCTCAGTGAAAAAGCCTCCAGATAGTACATTAAAATACCCTAAATGCTTTAGTAGACTACTTTTCTTTTTTTAAAGTTAATCTATTAACTAAAAAAAAACAAACCACCCCACCTTTAAAATAATGCTTTACTTAAATCAACTATAAACAAACCAGAAGTCCTATCCAAATTCCACTAGTGAGAAAGCTTTCAGTTTTTCATCTAACCATTCCATAGCTTCCTTGGCACAAAATTCAGGTAAGTGCTAATTTCCTCATAAACTTCTAAGCTTTTTTTTCCTCCATGTGAAATAGCATTTACCCAGGTGTTAGATTTTTTTTTTCCTGACAAGTTCTTTTCTGAGCAATTTGATAATGAAGAAGGTACTCTGCATAGAAAAGAAAATAAATAATTCTAATTTATAATCCAAAGCTCGTAACTGGAGCTGATCTGTGTGAGGTGAATAAAATGGCAGATGCTTTGGCCGTGCATGTTAGCCTTGCAAGTGGTACAAAGAGCAGCACCTAGAACTGCAGGAGAAAGCCAGTGAAGCCCCAACATACTGGGTAAACGTAGTATCTTTTGCTATGTTTCACAATTTGCAGCGTCAATACACCCTATATTTTTGAAAACATTAGGAAACATCTTAGAAACAAAACTCTAAAAATAGTTCCTCAGCAAAGCACATTTTTAATTATGTTGACGTGTGACTTCAGAGTACTGGCGACATCATTAAACACAGTAAAAGAAGAATATGGAAATATTAATTTCTCATTAATCTACTTTAGTTTGAATTAACTTTTTCTATTAGCTAAACTGCTGACCTCATGGAAGAAATGATGTTTTAATGATTATGTTAATCTAAGGACAAGCAGGATTACTCCTCAGTTATGTCATTATATCCATTAGAGCAAATGATGACCTAGTAATAATATTTGCCTAACTATTTTTAGTAGAATTTTATTAGCTATGCTTCAGAAGAGCAGAGAACAATCAATTCTTTACACTGAGAACTCTAAAAATTATTCATCCCAACAAATTTTTCCAGATCCTAGTGGAAAGAGTCACCTCTGAATAGGTGTCTGTATTTAAAAAATAGTCAGGCATAACATGATATAATCTGCCTTTTGGTGAAAGTGCTCCTAAGAAAAAATTTGCAAACAGCTTATTTTAAAAATAGCTGCTAACACTGAGAAATTAGATTTTCTTTGAAAGCTTTTAACACCTACCACAAGTAATTACTATCCACTGAAAATAAACTAAAGTTTTAATTTCTTAGAAAGAATAATTGTCATAGATTACAGAAAAAGTTCTGCTGCCCAAAGAAGGGCCCAAGAGCCATTTTGGACACCCTACGGTATAGCATGACCCCTGTGTATGAAGCATATTTATAAAGACATCCTCCTGGGGCTGTTCAGTATACAAAGAACCTACAGGAGACTCATGTCCTTCTGCAGTGGCAGCTCGTAACTAGACCAATACCACAAGACATCTAAAACAGCAATAGAAGCCTATGTTTAGACAACTGAATCCCAGCTGGGTTTCACATATGCATCTTGGATAAAATACAAGAAATTATAGAGAATAGAGAATTAAAGCAAACAAACAAAACCCCAGAAAGACGTACCTGTGAATGAATAATATTACAAGATGCTTCATCTGCGCTCAGCTGTTCTGGAGTTTTGCAACCAGAAATAAACAGCAGCATATTTGAGGTATCTGCTATTTTCATGTCGTATGTTTTATCTTCGCTGCACAACACTGCTTGTTCATCCTTTTCACCACGGATTACTAGGCTGGAAAAAAAAAAAATAGAAACACATCTATATATTTGTGCTACCTCTATTTCAGAATTAACACCTCTTAAACTAGTTGGTAACTTTACCAATGTATACATGTGAAAAAATCTCTTTCGTAGCAGCAGTCACAGTGTACCAAAATATACAGATGTAATTGTCAATTAACCTAAACATCTTAACACTGTTTTTTCCTCACCTTTTTGAGTTTTCACAGTCTGAAAGACAAGTATTCAAGGTTTTCATACAGATCACAGTTGAACCTCCTCACCTGCCTTTGCACACAAAACCCCCTAAACATTGATTAGCTGATGCTTAAAGACTGAACTAGTTTGCTAATCTTAGAAATTGGATTACAACTAGAGTTGCTCTTTAATGAGGATTTAAACTGGCCCATTGTGAAACAAGAAAGCAAACAAAAATTGTGCCTATTGTGCAGCATCCTTCAGATAATTCCCTCTCAAAACCATACATGTGTCCTTGTAGGTTTTCTTTCCTGCTTGGAATTACTATCTCCTACAACATTTCAGGACAAAAAAATGCAAACCCCCCCTCTTCAGCTCACATACTTCATTAACTAGAGATTCCTAGTGAGGATATGATAATTCCAAAGCAGGACCACAACATTCAGTTCCTCCCAGGCTACTAAATTAACTGTTCAGATGCAATTTAATCAAACTGCTCACCTCCCTTCAAAAGGCTTGCATGCATAAACAAAGCTAAGCTGTGCCCCAGGTGGTCCTCAGCATGACTCAGGCCTCTAACCAATGACACTACATTAATATTGTGCAGAGTATGGGCAGGGTTAATAGCTACATCTCTGAGGACTACTTTCTTTACAGGGAATTCTAATATTATAGAATGGTTGGGGTTGGAAGGGACCTTAAAGATCATTGAGTTCCAACCCCCCTGCCATGGGCAGGGACACCTCCCACTAGCCCAGGTTGCTCAAAGCCTCATCCAGCCTGTCCTTGAACCCCTCCAGGGATGGGGCATCCACAGCTTCTCTGGGCAACCTGGGCCACTGCCTCACCACCCTCACAGGGAAAAACTTTCTCCTAATATCCAATATTGTATCGTTTTTAACATTTTTATGTTGTCATGTCACTAGCATTACAGCAAAGGAAGAAATTTTAAAATTAAAATTCCTAAAAACTTATCTAGAATCCGTGCTTGGTGCAGAGGTTTATGTCACACCCACACCAGTACTGTCCATCCTTCACTCCCCTCTTTGCCTAACTTGTAGGAACCCTGCCAACCGCCTGACCTCAAGAGGTCCAGCAGGAAATCTCAAAAGTCAGGGGGATTCTTTTAAAGACAGAATTTCCTTTCCTAAATCCAAATTTTTAGGCACCTCTATTGTTATGACTGATTAGAAACTATTCTTAGTTTTGGCTAGGAGTCTCCTCAGAAGAATTTTTCCCATATGCAAAAAAAACAAACCAAACCAAAACACGGCCCCCTGAGGCGAGGCGCGGCCCCGACTCCGGCGCCACCCCCCGCCCGTACCTGCGTCCCGCCTCCAGCTCGGCGCAGAGGCCCGGCTCCAGCTGCAACAGGTAGCACTCGCCTGCGCCGGCCTGCGGGCTGAAGCTGAGGCAATGCACGACCTCCAGCAGCTCCGCCGGGTTCAGTTTGGCCGTCTTCAGCGTAGCGTCCACCTCCGAGCGGCTCCGCATGGCGTCCATCACGTAGACCCGCTCTGAAAACCGCGCCACAACCACCCTCCGCCCCCGCTGAGGCGGTGCCGGTCGCGGCAAGGGGCGGGGCGGCGGTGGGGCAGGCGCCAGATGGCTTGATTTTCTGGTTGCCTGCGACGGTCCCGGCCGGGATCGGCGGGGCGGGCGGTTACACTGAGGGGAATCGCTTTCCGCAGTGGAGTGAGTGTAGCTCCACCGCTGGGTCTGATCAGGGATAAACCTTCCGATTTCTGTCCGGTTGCACCTGAGCTAGGCTGGACTGCAGTAGAATCTCTCTATGGCAATAAAATGCCATAAAAATCCACAGAATGCCCTAAATAAATACATATCTATAAAATACAACAAAACCAGGCCCAGTATGGGAGTCCCTGCCCAGCTCTGATTAGACAGCACCTTGTAGGTATTTCCTTGACACCAGAGCATGAGAGCAAGGGTGGAGAGAGGGAGGCCGACCCTCAAGCCTCCATTCTGGGGCCTGGCTGTGGGTGGGAAGACACGGGGCAAGGCAGCTGGGCATCACCCATGCCTGTTCCTTCTGTCACGACAGCTGTGGTGATAGTCTGACTGAGGGCAAGTCTCTGCCGGCTCTTGTCTCCACATGATCCCTTAGGAAAGAGATTGTGCAGCCCCCACAGAGGGGTTCATCTCCCTGTCACGCAGGGCCCTGCTGGGCTTCGTGCTGTGGCCTGACCGGGCTCCATCTGCTTGAGAGAGCTGTGAGGAAGTGCTTGAGCTAAAGCCATGGCAGAAATGAGTAAAAACCACAAGCAAGCGTGATTATTCCAATGGAAATAGTCTGCAGCTGATAGATTTAAGAGGAAGTCTACTGACATCCTTAAACCATAAAAAAAAACCCCAAAAGCAGAGGCTCAGAAAGCAGTGGCTCAGCACCACTGGGAGTAAGTCCTCTGCAAGGAGCAGTGCAGGATGCCTCTTCCCACCTCATCCGGGATGGCTGGCCCCGCAAAGGCTTGCTGACACCTTGCTGCAGGGCGTATTATAGCTTGGCCTAGTAGTGTGTTATCATAGCTGTCTGCTGTGTGCATTAGCTAACAAATAATTATTTGTGCTCCTAAATTGTGTACATCTGCTTGCAGAGTCCCTCTATGCTTGGTATAAACCTGCACCAGATGACCTAGATGAGGAGATTGTGCCCTGTTCACGTTGGAACCGGAAGCAGGAGCTAGTGGGACAGAGCTGGCCCAGTTTGGTACCCAGCCCAGCAGAAAGCAGATGCTGTTATGTATGACTAAGGCATCTTCTGCCTTCGGAAGGTCCTTTGCCCGAGTGGTGCCAGTGAGGCAATTGGCCTTGGAGGAAATTTTGACTGAAGTAATGAGGCACTTACCTCTATCACATGTGCAGTGGCCTGTTCAAAGGCTCAGCCGTCTGTCATACTTTCATGTTTTATTTCAGACACTGGAAGGTGGAATCACAGTTGTGTACACAGGAAACCCGAGGCACTGCAACTTTGTCTAGTTTCTAGTAATGTGTAGGTACAAACTGATATGTGTACAGCCTTATTTGAGACTCTTTTTGCTTTAACATAAATCTGTTCCTGCACACCTCTAAGGTAAACCAGAATATCACTGTTCTACCAAGTAAATGCTCACACAGTTACTAACTGTTTAAATAGCAGCTTAATTATGCTGGTTTTAATTTATACCTTAATTAGTGCAATTTTCCAATGAGCTTGCATGCTGCTTCTCCTTTCTCCTTTTCATTCTGTGGAATAAAAAGAAGACATTCTGATATAGGCAAGGAACTGAATCCCAGGCATGAATTCATGGAGTTTGTATCTTAAGAGCTCTACTATGTAACAGAAACACAATGGGAAGAAAATCACTGAATTTTATTCAGGAGTTGACACTGATCTGTGATCAGGAACATTGGTACTAGTTATTATTTTTTCCAACCCATTTTGTTTATCCTAGTAGTTCTGGTTGTAGGTGCTTTTCATCTTGTTTCCTAAGGAGCTGAAATATGTATGCTTGTGCTGCTTGCCATCTTTCTCTGCCTGTCCCTCACCACTCTGGAAGTTGCTGTTCAAGTTCAGGCAGATCTGGCATGTTAAGTTCCTAGAAGTTTTGTGGAGATCAGTGGCTAGGCAACATACTGGAGCCCCTACTTAATGGGAAAGCAACTCTGATCCATTCTGAGAGGCAGCAGCCAACTGGCCTGTCAGCAAAAACATGGGCATAAATCTATAGGAAGCATGTCTCATTTCTCAGGAAACAACTTCTATTATGCTTCTGTTTTCACTGAGGATGCTTTAGTGCAGTGACCTAACTGACAAAACCTGGTTTGTGTAGGAATTAATGAAGTTAGTTTCTTGAAACACAGATGAATCATTTAATGAGTTTGGATTGCAGAGAAAATGAGGAGATGCTAAACCATCAATGTTGCTGTCAATTTATAAGGAAATGCGTGCTATGGTAAGAGAGCTTGGTAGGATCCTGACATTATTTTATAATGATGCTGTGGGATTGTTTGCTCTGGAGTGATAGCATAAATGAGTATTGTTTTCACTTTGAGCTGGTATTGGTGGGCTGAAACTGTCAGGGTTCGGGAGTATGTAACATCATGGTACAAGCAGAGTTGAAAATCTCCTGTAGCAGAATGTAAGAAAAAGTTGAGAAAGCAATAAATTCAGCCATCCCAATTTAACTGATCACCGGATGAAATCAGTCCCCTAAGGTGCATGTTCGAGGCTTTAAGTGCCTGCTGTGAGTGTACAGCTCAGAAGTACACCTCTTTTCACAGGTCTCAGTATAAGGCAGAAGTAGACTGAACCGCTAAATAGCAGTTCATCCCCAGCTGGGCTGGGGAGGAGAGGCAGGAATGAAGTCAAATCTCAAGCAAGATAAGCTTTGGTGTAGTTTTTCAGTTGACTAATGTTAATGGAAATTAGTGTTAACGGAATCTGGTTGATTAACGTTGAGTGAAGCTAGCAAAACAGAAAGTGGATTGTTGAAGATTATTACAGTCTTGCCTTTGAAGTTCCTGGCTCTGTATAATGTTTCCCAGGACTCAAACGTCAAGGATGTGAACTGCAAAATAAATGAAGGACAGCTGTGACATATCAAAGAAAGGAAGTTCAAATAACTCCAAATCTCCAGAACTAAGACATAAAACAATGAACCACGAGATAACATAATGTATCTTATGACAGTGCATATTACCAGTGTCAGGCTCTAGTCAACAGGCAGCATGTTAGGAGGATGACTTCCCAGGTGTGATATCAAATCAAGTGCTTGGGAGCTCTACAGTCAAATATAGTGAGAAAATCAGCCTGCATGACAGGGGGTGTTTAAATGTCAGAGAAGGATGTACACACAAGAAACTTCTGAATGTCCTTCAAAGCACAACATAGGTAGCTGTGACAATAAAAAGATGATAAAGGCAGCACTGGAAAAACTGGCATGGCACCAAAGTTGAATACCATAACATGATATCAGCCTGGTGATAATTTCACAATTCACAGCTACAGTTCTTGGAGATTATTACACAAGAGGCTCAGTTTGATTAAAGCCTCACAAAACTTAGTTCAAGGATTTATTTTTGCATCTGAAGAGCCATCTGCAACATTTCAAATGAGCATTTATGTTACATTTTCACTCATTACATGACAGTTTCTAATTGTCTAGAAATACCTGTCAGTGGATGTGCCCACTATGCTTGAACACAGGTGACTGTGGCAGCTGGACCTGTAGGTGTGACTGGAGGTAGAGCACAAGAGCTCAGAATGCCATTTCAGCATGCCCCACATGGGCATGTGACTCCTGTGACACACTGGGAGAATAACTGTCTACAATGAATGTGCTACATTTCCTTCCTGGGAAATCCAGAAAGAGAAAAAAGCCACCATAAAATATACTTGTGCTGCTGTAGAAATCCATGATGCACACGTCTTGAATAATGATTGTCTAGTCTGTCTCAGATGTAAGAACCGAGGAATACAGTTGAAGTGAACAGAAAGTAAGTTGTGAATTATAGGAGAGAAGACCTTTCTATGCAACACATTATGGAAGCTGTGAAATGTGGTGAAAGTCAAAATTAGTGTGATCCACAAAAGAGCTAGACACATTCATAAAGGTTAAAGGTCCTTGTCTCTCTTAATCCAATGTTCTAGTTTTAGTCGTAGCTCAGGACCCTAAATAAACTCAGAGCCCCTAAATCACCAGAGCATGTGCTCTTCTGCTCTCCATTGGAGTTGGTTATTGAGCTAGATTTATTTTATCTTTTTTTTGGTTTTAATGAATAGCTAAAATAGCAAAGCAGTGGCTTGTGTATTCTATGTTCCCGGCATTGATTAATTTGTATCATCATGTCCCAGTAAAACCATCATACCTGATTATGTCAGCCAGCAAAGCACCACAAAGCACCAGGTAGCTCATTGCTACCTCAGATAAGTACTGTCTTGTCATTTTTCATAGGCCAAAAGGGAGATGCAAAACAGTTACATTCAAATTAGAAGAAAATAAACAGATGTAACCAAATCTAAATATTTGTGTAAACTATATAATAGCTTGGTGTATCCCAGTGACATAAAACTGATTCTGTGCTAGAAATGCTGGAGAAGAAACACTCAAGCACAAAGTCGGAGAGCACATGCCAAAATAGCAGGGGCACAAACACCATCAGCACAGTTAGGAAATTACTTTGAAAATTTCACAGTACACAGCTGTGAGAGACAACAACCCAGATGCCCAATGCTTGTGAGACAACTAGTGCTCAGGTACCCATTTTGTTGTTATGTCATTTTTTTTCAGCCTATGTAATTGCAAACAAAGCCAGAGGATCAGTCATTCTGCACTGCTGTCATTCGTGATAAGGTGGGGTAAACCCGAACAATCTGGTTCCCAGCCTACATTCATAGCTTCTCCCAGTCTCAGCCAGTCAGCCAGGACATTCTTAGCTAGTAACATTCTTAGTTAGTAAACACTGGTGCAGCGGGTGGGAAGATGCTGTGATTTCTGTTAACATTGGCATGAAAGAACAGGCTTTTTTTTTTTTTTTTCAAGAGTATATTCATGATAGGGACGTTTAGATTTAGAGTATATGATGGGCGTGCATGTCATTTAATGCATGAGTACACCATTAAAATCTTTTGCTCCATCTACATTTTCTAGATAGATCTCCAGGGTGCTTCTACCACAGCAAAAATTGTAATTCAGACTCAGCCGATTTTGCCAGTTGGCAAAATTAACAGCGATACTTTACTGTGGGCCCTAAAATTTAATCACATAATACACCTGCTGCTAAAATTATTTGAAACAGTGTTATCATTAGTATCTAGGAGACAAATGTCTATAGACAAATGGAATTAAATGTAATTTTAAAAAAATACTGTGTAGAATGTTTTGTGGCAATTTCAAGTCTTAGTCTGGAAACCGTATTAATAGTGACATACTAAACATCATATGCATCATCTGTCAAGTTATCGTATCATCTCACTTCTTGATTAACTAGTATCTCCATAACAGGAACCTCAGAAAGTTTTTTTGCAGATAATCTATTATTATTTTTGAGGCATTGCTAGAGATAAGCATTACAAATATATCCCAGTAAACTACATACCTATAGTATTTGTAGGAATCTAAAATAAATAAATAGATTAATTTATTAATGTGAAAATCATAGCCATATTATGCAAAATCAAAACAAATAGGAAGATGCATCAGATATTCTATTTGTGAAGGGTGTACAATGGGGAAGTAGAGTGGTGCAGGAAAATGACAGTGAAAAATAGCAGGATGAGAACTCTATTGACAACCATGAAGAAGCCAATATAGCAAAAACTCATGTAACAAAAGGAGCAGAAGCCTTACACAGGGAAAAATTCAACCAATACAAATGAGCACATTGTAAGAATTCTGCCCAAAATAAACAATGTTGGCATGATGTATAAATTGCATAACAAATATCTGATTCTGTTAAATCCTAGCTGTTTCTCTTGTTTCAGTTTGTAGGGCCTTCTAACTCTCATTGTCGGTCATGTTGAATAATGAGATCTTAGGCTGGAGCCTTCCAAGAATTACCAGTTAGCTCAATTTTGTCATTCTCAACTTTTGCCCTGGTGCTGCAACATTGATGAGCCTGCTATCCCCTTCCCATCCTGCTCACCAATATACCTAGGAGTCCTTGTAGTCCCATGTCCTTTTTAGCCCCAAACCATCTGCCTGATATGAAAGTGGAAAAAACTCTGCAGACATCTGTGCAAGAAACATTTTGTTCTGGAAGATTTCCATCAGGTATTACTAGGGCCTATGCCTAAAGCATTAATGACCTTGTATTAATTATATTCTTGATTTTTTTTTTTTCTGTGTAGATCCTAGCCATCTGTAGGGTTTTTTTTTCTCCTGGTGCTGAATACTGGAGCTTGTCATGAGGCCAAACATTTTTCCATTGTAACCACTGTGTCAATGAGTAATTGGAATTTTTTTCTTACAAATCCGTGAATAATGATTAATAGTCAGTATATCACAAGGGATATCAATCTCTTGAGGTGCTGAATAATTTGACATCATGTGGTAAGATATAACTGGGACAACAGAAATAACTTTCCATTCATGGGATGTTTTGGCCTCTCTGATCTCCAGTTATTCTTGACTCAGAAAACAAATTCATTGCCTGTAGGGTTAGAAGAGATCCTTGTCCTCTCATCTTCTCCCCTCTAGGTGTTGGAGACTGGGTCATCAGTTTTGGCATGGAGCTTAACTCACAGATTTGCCTTTCCCTTTAATTGCTCGGTAAGTAGATGATGAGGCTGCTTTCATCATGAACTGCTTCAGAAGAGATGCTGTGTGAGGTTTGAGGAGGCATACTGCGCTTCAAGCCCTCTTTTGAGAACTAAAGTTTTCCCCCCAGATTTAACAATTTGAATGAGAGAAACATCAAGGACAATTAAGAAACTTAGAAATCTTGAATTAAAAATTCTTTGCAAGTTCCCTCTTTGGGGGAGTGGGTGCTGGGGTCTACCAAATTGGGTTACAGGAAAAGCACAGGAGTAGCTGATCCTATTCCATGGTGGAGAGATGCAGTAAGTGGGTCTCCTGAGATGCTTCCAGGCCAGTTTTCTATACTGTCATCTTTAAGACTGACTATTTGGAGGGCTCCTCTCCAGTGAGGGGAGTCAGTGCAGACAGGAAGGAAAGGTCTCATCTCTGCTGGTTGTTGTGGAGACAGGCAGCATCCCACTCTGAAGAGTGTAAAATAGAGGGGAAAGTCTCTGAGGGACATCACAAAGACAATGCATTCCTTCCACATCCTACCTCAGCCTGGCTCTGTTGCTGCCATCTTCCCTTCCTGATTCTCTCCCCTCTTTTGTTCAGCTCAAGTCCCACTTCTGTTTTTAGTGGGACTCTCTTCTCCCCATTCCTTTTCTTTTCACAGCTATTTCCTGTACCTTTTTCTCCTCATTTCACTCCACTTCCCTGGATGTACTTACCTTGGTGAAGTTTTCTTCCTGGATACAACTACAGACTGATTTTTGGATGCTTTTTCTTTCTGCTGAGATGTTGAGAGCAGGACAGCGTTCCCAGTACAGTTCAACCCTTGGAAATATTGTTACCTGTTTCTGTCTTTCAAGAGACCTGAATCTGTTCTTACGTGAAAGCTTGCTTCTGCTTCATCCCAGTTTTGTCTGTTGGTCCCTCCTTCCACCAGATCCTTTGGTACCCAATTTCCCTGATGCAGAGCTCCAGCATAGCTCTTTCTCCATAAAGAATTCTGGTTCTCTGTAGCACCAAAAACACCTTTTCTTTGGTTCAATAAAGGGACTGGTCATATCCAATAATTTTGATACATCTCAGTACAATGTGCTATCTGATTTATTTTAGAAGCATGTTCTGCTGAGTTTATCTCATTGCCTCAGTGCTCCAAGAGATCCATGAACATTTTTAGAACCCAGGAGGACTAAGACAAACAGTTCCTTACAAAACACTTTCATAAAAGAGAATATTGACAGATCTAGTATTTTACTGTCTTTGATTTTTCTTTTTGACCAGATTGAGTGGTTATTTTTGTGTTTGCTGTGGAGGGAAATTAATGATGGAGTCAAGTATTTTGTGTTTGTAATCCTGTGCAAAAAATATATTGTCTAAAGATTCTTCTCTTACAGATTGCTATTAGCTTCTTTTAATAGTCTTTTTCTTTTGTCGAGCACCAATTCACAATTATGATTTTCTAACAGGCATTTTCATACTGAAATTCTTAAAAGGACCACAGGGTGGCAGAGTGATTAAACACATATCTACAGTTTCTTTCACAGATACGAGCAGACCGGAGTTAGGTGACCCAGACTGGCTGTTGGTGGTCCCAAGGGGCTGAGTGATGCCATTGGTTTGTAGCATTTCTGACCTCTCGCAGCACTGGTGGCATAATTGCAATGAGCCGTGCCTGCCGTCTGTGCCCCAGAGAGGCCTGGCAGCCCGAGGAGCAGCTTGACGGGTGTTCTTCAGCCACGGGATGTCTCTGTGCCGCACAGCCTCACCTAACGACAGGATGGGATGTGGTTATGAATGGAGACAACACTGAAACCTCTGCTTTGTAGAGCACTGTTTAAAGACCGGTTTTCTTTATTAAAAGCCTCATCAGTCATAGGGAAGTATGGTTCTGTATCTCACGACGGCAGCTGTTTGGCATGCTGTCAAACTGTTTGGGTCTGTTCCTGCCACCAGAACCACATATCCACAGATACGTGCTCACTGCGTGCTTGCACCACCACCCCCCCCCCCCCCCCCCCCCCAACCCCTGGCTGTGGCCAGGGCACTGGAAGAGCCAGATCGCCTAAGGCAGAGTGAGCTCCTCATGGGCAGCGTGGAAAGAGCAACAGTCAACAGAAGCTCCAGCTGAGAAGCAGCAATAGGTAGCAAAGGACTAGTAAGGAACAGTGTCTTAGACTGAATCTCAGCTCTTAGGTGTTGCCTCCCAAAGGAGAAAAAAAACGGTGCCTGAGTGTTCAGTGCTGGTTACAGCACAGAGTCAAACCACCAGTTCAAACCACAGCAGTCTAAGCAAACATTTTTGATCTTCCAACCAGACACATTGACACAGATGTAATTGGGGAACAGCTTAAGAAGCTGCTTTTACCACTTAGTTAGTAGGTGTTGTCTTCACAACACCTACTAACTAGGTGGTGTTGTGAGATGTGGTTTAGAAAGCGGTTCCTTTTCAGCTCTTAATCACACTTCCCAGCTGACTCACACCTCCCAGCCCATGTACTAAACTGGATACTACAGAAGTCGCAGATTATGACCTGGGCCAAATGTACACTGTAGACATAGCTCAGGCTGAATGAGTTCATAATGGCTATCAGTTAAATGTGGAATAATAAAAAAAAGAAAACAAACAAAAAAAGAACTACTAGAAATACATATGAAATCTTGAAAGATTAAGGTTTATGCCAGTTTTACAGGTGCTTTTTGACTGGCATTTTTGTGATGCTCTAAATTAGAAACTATTACAAAACTACTGAATATACGACATAGGAGAAAACAGAAAATGTTCCAGGTATAATAGATAAATAGAGGGACTTGAGTGTATAGAACAAATGGTGTCACTGCTGTTGGATAGTACAAAATGCTGGTTTAGCAGACCATACTGTCAACTGTAATCATTGGTTCTGCTGGTCTGATGCACATTTCTGATCTTTTTTCTTATTGAAGCTGTTTGTTTCCCTAAAATATTTATCTGTTCACAGGAGCAAGCACTAAAACATGTACCCATCTCCAGGCCGTGCTTTAGCTGTCAGTCTGCATGAGAATATCACTGTCTCTGGCCCAGTGAGTGTTTGAACATTTAACAGAAAATGGAAAAGCTGAGTAAGGACAGACTTAGAAAACCCCTTTCAGATTGTCTCTGCATATCTCAGGATCAAAACGCCTTTCTCTCTGCACTTCAGCTCACTATTGTAACGATTACCAGGTCAGTGCCACACGAAATATAAGATTCTAAACAGTGCTGAAAAGCTGGACAGATTGTGAAAAATTCCTCCTGTTATTTCACCATGGTGACTTTTGCAGGAACTTGCACATTATGATAGAAAAAGAGAAGTTTAAAACATACCAATTTTTGCTGAAAACTTGCTAACTTTTCCTGTGACTAAATTTAGCTTGGCCAGATGCATTCAGTCCTTTGAATCACATGAGCAATGATTCTTCTGAGCGGTTTCTAGCAGACAACTTAAATTGTTCCAGCTTCAAGCAGCAAATGAGCAGCAATGAATGTAATCTGTGCACTGCCAAGAATGGGAAACAGTATTGTACATAGCCTGAAAAGAGGAGGGGAGACTGGACAATACCTGGTAGTTCCTCTGGTTCCCCTTGCCAGGCCACGAGTGCTAAGGAAGTGAACCAGTTGAAACACAAAGACAAGTGAGCTCTGTTTGCAAATAAGCATGGGAATATAGAAAAAAAACCCCACGCTCATTTTCCATGAGTGTTGCAAGAGCCACTTAAATGAAAGCACAACTTAAAAGCCAAACCCCAATTTTATATTTGTCTTCCTCAGTAAGAGAGGGACTAAATATTTTTAAATTTGATGTGTACATAATGCTGGCTCATACATAAATGATGTTAGGAAAAACAAAACTGTTAACCCATAGAACAGCTCACTTGCTAGTGTCTCTTCTCCCTCAAGTGCTTCACCATCTTTTGCATAAGGTGATCAATGCCTTAATGATTTGTCTGTCATATTCCTGTTTAAAAATCTCTAGTCATGCTAGCAAAGGAAAGACAAACAACCTTATGTGGGACTCAGGAATAATGCTATAGGAGAAATGAGAAGTACACACATGAATATTGGTATTTTTTTCTTGTGAATGCCTCATGCTAAAATAAGCTTGCAGAAAATTAATTAGTAAGACCACAGAATTAATTTAACAAATCTCAGATTAATTTATCAAGTCAAAACATAGGCCACAGATGAAATCTTCTTTAAAGCAGCGAAAGCAGTATTCTTATTTCACTATGCAAACATTTAGCATTTCACCACTTGGGCATTTACTCAGTGAGATAAGAAAGTTTATACAGATAACCAGAATGTTTTCTAAAACCAGTACTCTAATACAATGTCCCTATTCATGCATGATGTTACACTGAGAGTCATGGTCTTCGGAGTTCAAATGTGTAGCCCAATACCTTATTGCACACCAGAGAGCCTCTAGTGTCATGAAAAATCCCTGGAAGACACTTGAGATTCCCCTCATGCCTTTGCTACCAACTCTCCTCTAGACCTATGCGGCTCTTTTCGTTTTCCTGATGTTGTGGAGGATGAGTTTTAAAGCGTTCCAAGTCTCCAGCTCAACAATCTGTCATGGTCTTGGCTGAGGAATGCCTTACTGACCTTCACCTCCAGCCATGCTAAGGTAAAATGTATGTATGTATTCATATCTAAAATAGACACCAACTCCTGAAATTGACCCTATGTTGATAAAAAAGAAAGCAATCCACTTCGCAGAAGGTACCTCAGAGGGATGTCTCTCTCTCTTGCTGTCAGGGTCTCAGGCTCTGCAGATGCTGTCCCACCTCTTAGAGGAGTGTCTTAGTCTTGGTGGCCAATCTCCCCTGGGAGGAAGGGTCAAGACAATTTAATCTTTTGCTAAACCTTATGTTTTACAGCAGTCTGTACATTAAAAACAAACAAGCTACAAACATCTAAACATGTTATTTTACGCAGTGCATTACTGGCTTTTGGCTGAAATGTGACCCTTTGGAGCTATGTTAAGTAACCATTTTTTGGGTGACAGCAGGTTTGGAGTGACTGATACCCAATTCTCTCCACTTAGGCACACTGTAACTGTAAGAAATTTCAGTGTACATGTGGAACAAATTACAAATGGGATATCAGTGCACAAAGGCAAACATGTATAATCATTAAATAATTCAGTACAGAAAAATGCACAGCCTGCATTTTCCAAGTTGCAAGGCTACACAAGGAAAGATTTGCATTTCAGGCTGCAGTTCCACAAGCACCCCGAGTCAAGTTGATAACTTGTCACTGCCTAAAGACAGCTTCTTCCCTCTTTCCCCCTCCCTCTTCCTCCTCTTTTGTTCATGGTCCCAGCTGCCCAGGCCCAGTCCACCCCAGTGCCAGCTCTGGCACTCACTGGACCCTACAGCCATCTGCACAGCTCTGCTCACTAGCCCAGAGGAAACTCTCCATTTTCTGTTACTCTTCTGCCTGTTTAGTGAATTGAGTTTCAGCATGCAGAGGTCCTAAAAGTGGGAAAACTACGATAAGACACATTGCAGATTGTGCCACTGGAGCCAAGAAGAACAGTGTATCCCCTTCTAGCAGTGGTGAACGGCCAAATCAGCCAAACCCAGGCAATGGAGCTGAGGGCTCACCCAGAAATGGTGTGCAATGTACAGTAACCTTCTCTTGAAATTGTCTTTCCTTCAGTCATGTGATAAAGTGCTTGATAAAAATTACTGTGTAAATTCTTTGTCCTAAAGATAAGGTCATATGAGATGGTCATTTCAATTCCCTTTTTGTTTCCAGCTGTGTGAATCTGTACTTTGTATGTTTGCAGTATGAGTGGAAATAGAGGGTGTGTGCAAGAATTCAGATTAAATGCATGTCTTCCAAATTTACAGTAAGCTAGCTCAAGCTGTAGTGTTTACGGTCCTAAAGTGTCCTCTCTGTCTGACCCATTCCACAAATGAAATGAAGGCAGATTCTGGTTTTCTCCCTTTGCCATCCATGGATCTCTAGCGTTGAGACCCTTAAAGGTGCTCACTAAAACAACTACACCAGGTTGGGCCAAAGGTCCGTCTAGTCTGGTATTCATCTCAGGAGCTATAAACAGATGCTGAGGGAACAGAAGGGAAAGCATGTATGAAACGTCTCACAAGTGCTTGCCTAGCTTCCAATTATTTTTAGCACAGAGAATTTCCTGAGCTGCTGTCTGCTTTGTAACACTCTGTAGATTTATTTCCCAAGTACTTGTCCATTTTTTCCTTGACTCCAAGTCCATTCCATTACATCCACAGCCTCGTTTGGTAGTAAATACCACAAGTCTACTGTGGGCCATGCAAAGAATTACCTCCTTCCCTTTGTTGGCAGTCTGGTTACTACTAGGTTCACTTGACTCGCTCTTAGTTCTTCTCTTGGTCCTGAAAGTATTGTCTTGGTCCTGAATAGATGAATATTGCAAACACCGAAGCATACGCAATTTCCATGCACACAGAGTATGTGCAGGCAGAAATAAAGGCAATGAGTGGGCAATCAAGGTCTATCTTAATTGCGCTGGTTGTAAATGAAAACCATGGTTGGACCACTGCAGAAGATGCCTCTTGGACTTCTTTTTTAAAAGGCTGGGTTTTTTTTCTTTACCAAAAATGTTGACAAACAGTGTTCACGACCTTGCAATTTGCTTCCCACTGTCAAGACTAGATGCTCCTCTCCCCTCCCAAGAATTCTGCATCCGCTGTCGCCTGGAGACAAAGAGGTGAGGTGGGCAAGGAACTAATAATGCCTGAAAATAACCCCTGGGTAGCAGATGAGCAGAAAACGAGACAGCAGGAGGGCAGCACCGGTTTTTGAGAATAAAAACCCGGACCAATAGCTCCCTCTCTCCCCCCCGTATCGCTGAGGTCAAGTGCCGAAGCGCAGCGCGCACTACCTGGGCGAGCGGCAGCCGCATCCCACCCGCCCCGGCAGCCCCGCGCCGGGTACCGCACACCCGCGCCGCCGGCCCGGCTCCTCCCGAGCGCCCTTCTCCCCTGCTCAGCCCAGACCCGCGGTGCAGGGAGGCCCCGGTAACCTCGCACCCGCGGGAGGGGAGCGCTGCGCTCCTCCGTGCGCGGCCGCCTCCTGCTCCCCCCGCCCCGGGCCAGGCGGGGAGCGGAGCGGCGGAGCTGCCCTCGCCGCGGCTGGGCAGGGGGGAGCCGAGGCGGTTGGGTCGCAGCCCCCGGCGGGGAGCCGGCCCCTTCCCGCGGGGACAGGCAGCGCCGACCCTGCCGTGTGCCAGCCGGGGGGGGACGCTGCTTCCCCGGCGAGCCTGGCTGCGGCGGCGGCGGCTGCAGCCGTGTGTCTCTCCGCCTGCCTGTGACACAATAACACGGGAAGCGTGCGGGGGGCTGGGTAGGGGATCCGAGCCTGCCGAGGGGAAAAGTGACCTGCCCCGCTCAGGTGAGCCGAAGCGGCGGGGGGAGGCTGCCGCTGTGCCCCCGCCATCTCCGGCGACAAGCTCTGCAGCCGCCGGGGCCGGCGTGACGCGCCACTGGGAGCCGGCAGCGGGGCAGCGCGGCCGGGGGCGGGTGGGTGGGC
>VZTO01004378.1:5951-16216 GCA_013400615.1 Syrrhaptes paradoxus
CAGATAATGCCTGTTGACTGGCTATTCAGCAGTAACATGTGTATGGCTAAACAGTGACATTAAAATGTTTTGCTGAAAATGTTTCTATCTAAAAGGACAGTGAAAACCCATACGGACACTTCACTTTATTGTCAGCAGAAACCATTTCTAAAGCATAATTTTAGTTATAATTTAAATATATGTATATAAATTCTCTTTGATAAGTCAAAAAATAACTTCCTTAAATTCCTGATACTTGTATAGGTATGGTCTCAGTTCCCTTTAAACTGAAGCTATCATGGAGCTCCTTTGCTCCTCAGAGCTTTCTAGTGATTCCTCCATTACTAGACACTTGTCTTGTTTCTCTTCACCTTTAAATACATCCAGAAACTTAGAGCAATTTGTTTTTTCTCACTCCTTGCTAAAGCTCTCCCATTTTGACTTCCGCTGCAGTGACACTGCTGTTCCACCCTTTTTTAAGTAAGCTTTTACTCGTGTGTCTTGCAGAAGCTCAGCATTGTTGTTTTGACAATGTCACTGATGGTAATGCACTTACAAAGTCATTTTCTCTTGCAGTTTTTACAGGTCTTTACTGTCTCTTCTCCCTATTCCTAGCTTTCTGATTGCTCCTTTAGGGGGTCTACATCACTCTTTCTTTGTTTCACAGTGCACTTCCAGTATAGTCTCCCTGAGGAAAATCAGCCCATGACACATTTTCACTTTCCATTTTTCTGCTGATGAATGAAAAGCCAACCTTTCCAATCTTGTATTATGACTTGTCATCATTACATTACTTCTGCTTGTCTGCTCTAACGTAAAATTTAGCACGACAAAGCTGGACTCCTAGCTCAGGTACTGAGGATGGATATTTTCCCCCCATTGTGAAATATCTTGGAAGATACAGGGCTCTCTCCACCCTGTAGGTGATAGCTCTTGGACTGAAAAGCCCTCCTTAATGCCTGCAGCTGCAATCTCAGAGGATGCCTTGCATATTGTCAGGATCTTGGGTTGAACTATGCACCTGCCCTTCCCACATAGATGTGTCAAAGATGCAAGAGGTTTGTCAGCTCATGGGAACTGTAGCCCAGACAGAGAAAAACGTGGAGTAATGGAAAAATTAAATATATCTCCCAGCCATTTGGGAGTAAAACCACAATTTTCTGTCCAGTAATCAGAAAAGTTATATTACTGAGAATTTTATCTTCTGCAGTCTTGGTTAGAGTAATCATTTCATCTTCACTTCTCCTTAGACCACACAGATTGTTCCCTCAGTTCTATTGTTTAGTATCTTCAACACATAAAAATCAGTTTCACAAATGAATTTCAAGCTGTCTGTGAAACTTTTATGGGCCTCCTGCTTGTGAATTTAGGTTTCCGAATGTCTTCTTGGTTTGGTTAGCCATGCTGTTGTGTGGCCATGACATGCCCTTCCTAACGGATCTGTGAACCCACCCTTTTGACCCTTCCCTTCATGACATCCTACGCTACCATACATTTCCCCCAAATGCATGTTTTTTTTAACAGGAACACAGATTAGGTACTGCTGTCATCTTTTTTTTTTTATTTTTTTTTTTAAGGGACCAAAGATAGAACAGTCTTGTAAAATTGTATTCTATATGAATTATCTGTCAAATACTGTTCGGATATGAGGGAGGCAGAATGTCACCCAAAGAAGCAGGTTTGTAGCCAAAGACGGAAGGGGAGAGGATATGTTGAGTAAAGAAGGTGTTCTTATTATATAAGCAGTTTTAATACTCAAACCTCATCTTAATGTATTAATAATAATAATATTTTTAAAGTCTTTGCCAGAATTTATGATGATTGGTTCAGATCTTTCACGAAGAATGTGTACTACAAACTGGCAGTGACACACTAGAATAAGCCTATTACAAGAAATCAATGTGCTATTTTTAGGCATCATTACAGTCTTATTTTTGTGTTTTCCCTTGTATCTTCAGTAATTTAAATTTAAAAAAAACCCGCAAAACTCTGAAAACATTTTTTTCCACAAATACCAAGCCAGTAGTTTGTAATGAATTGAACAATGCTGGATAAAAACAAAGCAGAAAGAAAGAACACTAAAAACAAGCTTCAAATGAACAGATCATTAATACAGCACATCCATGTAACATTAGCTTTACACAACCTGTCAGCTTTCAGTTTGACGCATCTTCCAGATGCATCAAACTCACAGAACATGAAACTTCTGTAAAACCTAAATTAAGACAGCAATATGTGACATAATAGCTTTGGTAAATTGTTTCTTGTTCACAGGGTGATTTCTGGAATCGGGAGGATTAGTTCTTCACATCAAACATCAAAGAGGCTGGCGCAGACAGAAAAGATAAACTCTGCCCCTTGTGAGCCTGTTCACGTCACTTCTACCCATTTAAATTCCAGTTAGGTTGATCAGAAGCAAGAGAGAAAAGCTTTAAATTGCATTATTAACAATAGGTTAAATCTTAGACTGCTGATTAAATCAATTTCTCTCAGATAAAATCATAATAGGCATTGGCTGTATTTGTCTGACAGGAAACATGTCGTTGGTAATGCTTTGTGTTGCCTTTAATGTGTCTGATTGTCATCTTCCAGCAGGGAGAGCACAAAAGGCACCTGTAGGTCTGGGTGAATGGGATCACCTATCGATTAAGTTGTCAGGCCTGTCAAGCATTCAGGAACAGCTGAACACATACATAAAATCAATGCGATCTTGTATTTGTATGGAGGGTCCCCAGATTAGTCAGACAACTGAAAATTTTGCCTGAATTAATTTCACACTAAATATAATTTCTAATATTGTCTAGCTCACAATGTTCATATTTAAAAACAATCAAGTTGTTCAATAAGGTATGTGATTTTTTTATTATTAAGAAGATAAATAAATAAATATATAAATAAATATATAAGGGTTTTTAAAAATCATTTTGGCCAGCTTTATCTCTGGGTGGAGCTGTAGCCCACACAATTCTTTTTCTGCCTACATGAAAATTACTTGTTAACTTTTATTTGTTGCTTATATTTAGCTCCTCATCCCCATTCACTGAGAGACAGCTCCATTTTAGCTGTGATCGTTGCTACCATTCAGCTGTGCTATAAAGATGAGGCTGTTCTGGAAAGATGGTAAGCAGACATGTAGAGGAGTGCCTCATCTTCCCTAAGAAAACTGCACACTTGCACACGAGCTCTTTGTTGTCCAAATCACCTTCTTGGCAGTGGAGCAAGGGGAAAGGCAGGAGAGCAACCCCAGTAAGGAGATGTAGTAGGAGGAACCCGCTGCTGCCTCCAGCTCAGCCTGCTCCATCAGCCAAGGAGGGGGCTCTAGGCTGACGAACGCACAGTTGAGCCCTGAGTGTGTGAAAGGCTTTGGAGTTACATGGAATAGACCAATGTGTCACACCCTGAAGTAGGCTTCTTTACAACGGACAATTAACATGGTCATTTTTTGTGTGCAATGCAATGCATTTCCACTTCTAGTCTTTGTTGACCATTATCTTTTCTGTTTTCCCTCTGTTACTCCACACCAACGTTCTATAACTCATTCACTAAATTTCCATTCACATCCTACCCTTCCCTCATTCCACTGTTCTCTCCAGGGAGTCACTTTCTCCTTGCTACCTTCCACCTCTATCTTCTTTCTTCATTTGTTTGCCTTTTTTGTGGTCCCTAAACTCACAGAGGAATAAAACTAATCTAATTCAAGGCTACATCCAAAAACTGGCTTACTCAATACAAATGTATTCTTTCTGCTGTTTTTGATACATGACATTTGTTCTTTGCAGATGGATAGAATTCATTCTTGGGCATGAAATGTATTACCAAGTTTGAAAGGCATATTTCTTTTTTAAATCTTCTTGAAGTTTTTCAGTCATTCCTGCACTTTTACTGTATAAGCTTGTTCCACCATTGTACCTTTGGAATCAGATTAGTTCTCAGTCATTTTCATTAGTCAGCAGTTAAAACTTCGTCATAGTTGTAAATGCATGAACAGCACAACGGGCAAGTTCACTACAATTAGAAGTAATAGCATAAAATTTTAACATCCATTCATTTATCAGGTGTGAATAATAGGCATGCTTCTAGGGGAAATCTCTTTCCAGCCTCCATGCTGCTTGAAAAGTCCCTCCTCAGAAGCCAGGAGGCTTCTGGGGAGCCAGGATGAACCCTTCTTCCTCCCAGCTGTGAAACAGAAGTTCGGAGGTCTTCAAGTCTTCTCACCTGAAAACCAGAAACCCTCAAATTCTGCCCTCTTCATACAGGGACAAGGTTTATTCTCTCACTCTGGGAGGAATCTTCATGGATATAAGGCTGAAGTTGTCCCAAGTCACAGATGTCTGAAACTTAGAAGATAGCACAGTATTTAACAAGATGATGTGTGCTTAAAGACTGCAGATATCATCATAAATATTGTTCGAAATTTGGATTGCTTTCATAGTAATGCAACTGTGGCAGTTTTAAACTTTTTAAAGTAAATTTGGAGAGTTCACAAGATGTTCTTGGTGATGATGAGGTTGTGACTGTAGAGTTCTTATCTGATGATTAATGAGAACTCTAAATTAAAACTCTTAATTACATGTCTTTATTATAACAGGTAGATGAATGCACAGTAGAAGTAGTTGGTGGGGGAGGAAGAGAAATCTCTAAGGGTGCTTACAAGAACTCATGGGTGATTGTTCAGAATCAGAGTGCTCTGGGGCACATTACTCTGCAGCCTTTAGTCGAAATAGTAATAGGGATACAGCTGAATCTTTCACAAGCATCACATTTCACTTAAATTACTGAGAATTTTGCTTCTTTGGCAAAAGCAGGAATGAGATTCTGCGTTTTAGGTTGCCATGGCCAATAGAAAAAGCAAGACCTGACTGCAGATGCATAGCCAGGTTTCAGATTAAATGTGTGCAGTCTAATGTCAGCACAAAGGAAAACACTTGTCATCAGTGTCATTGATTTGCTGAAGTACATCATAAGTGTTTTTCTTCCTTCCTTGATCTTTCCTACCCAGTGGTGTCTGTGTCTCTAACATCCGTCTCCTCTGTGTTTTCTGATTACTGCCAAAGACTTTTTGAGAGAGTTTCTGTGACTTCTTACCTGTAATGACTCTTCTCTAATATAGACTACTATTGTTTTTGAAGCTGAACTGATAGATTGATCCAAAACAACAAACATCTGGAGCTACGGGGCAAAAATATTTTAAATCAAGATATATTAATGGCATTTTATTTTATTTCATCTTTGTTAATGTCTCAGAGAACCAGGCAACACAAGTTGTACACAAGCAGAAAGTTCTTGCTCCCAAATTGGTCTGTGCATTTACACTCAGCCCATTGCCTTCACTCTCCCGCAGCCTACCTTTAGCACTTCTGCTCATCCATTTTTCTTCAAGAGCACCATTAAATGGTGGGACCAGGAGTGGAGCATAGCAGCTCTGAAAGGTGATGCCCTCTCTGTCCCAGTTTTACATGTAGTCTTACAAGACAGTGCATAGAGAGGAGCATCATGCTGCACGCCCCTGGTCAGTTTGCTAACACTTCTGCAGCAGATAGCTATCAATTGGGAATGGCTGTGGTTTTTATTTCCTCTCTGTAGGCATCTGTAAATCAAACTCAACAGGTATGTGCCCCATTTTCATATGACCCCAACAGTCAGATCTGTTTATAGCCCAAACCACTCCTGATCTTCTTTAATGACTGAATAAAATTGGGGAAATATTTTAATTTTCATGTGCTATAAATAGATTGTAATTACCAGATACACAGATTAGGATCATGTCCCCTGAAAGACAACTAACAAACTATTTCTTACAAGTTGTGGCTTTCGTGTTAACACTAGGATCTTGTTTGTTATGACTTTGAAATTCTGGTGTTAAAATGCTTCAACTTCCAACTAATTTGTAAATTTTTTTAATGTATTCTAATTATTTCTCTAAGATTACAGTAATTATGTACAGGAATCAGAATTTATAAAATTACAGAATGTGAGCTACCATTGGAGTTTTAAAACAGCTTTTGATTATCAAGACAGTTTCAAACTAAATGAAAAAATAGATTCTAGCAGACACTGTCATATAGATTGCAAGTTCCTACATATTTTAAAATGCATGAATTGTGACATGAACCAGGGAACTTTGAAACCACATCAATTATTTTGCATCTGGCATTGCACACCACCTGCATAATGAGAGAGCAGAGGGCTTGATGATTTTTGAAACTGTTTTGGAGAATAGTCGCATGAGTGCATTGTATTGTTCTCCAGGCAGATGGAAAGCTAGCAATGTCCCAGAATTCAGAAATTACTTGTGTTGAATCTTGGCTTATATTTTACTTTGTTTGTTTGTTTTGTTACTTTGTCATATTCTGATGTATCAAAAAGCTGAGTATTTTTTCTAACAAGCAACTTAAATTATATGCAGCTATATCATTCCTTCTACATGCAGTTGGGCTGCCCCAGGAGAACTGAAAGCAGAATGTGATATATGCTGTCTGAAAGGGCACATTTTAATATCTGCAGTTTCATTGTTTATTAGGTTTCAAAAAGACTCTGTAGCCAGATAAGTTAATGTATGCAAACATTCTGATACCCTCCAAAGACTTTCATTTGCATCAGAGCAGTGTTTCTAAAAATTTACCCCAGCATAGAATATGTTTAAGAAAAAAACAAGGGCCGAGCTGGCACAGTGAAGTTAATATTCTTATTGGCAAACGGTGGTTCATATGCTGCAAGTAACACAAGCTCTTAGCAGAAGAGTATCAAAACTCTGTCACTAAATACACTTGTACATAACTTAAAGAAAAGTTTGTGCATCACTTCACAGTTCAAAAATCATAAAAAAAATACAACAACAATACTTTCGAGCAAATTCATTGCTGCCTTCATTTCCCACTGCCAAGTACTTTACATGCTCATTTACACCAGTGTGAGGCAGCTGTTACCATCTGATATCCTGCAGCCTTTTAACACCTGTGTGAAAGTGCAATAATCTTTGTGTCAGTGTAAATATTATGTGCAGGCCAGAAGACACCTGATCCTTAGCTTTTGAAGCAGGACCTTCACCTCTCTCAAATCAGATGGGTGCCCACAGATGAGTCAACTGAAGACAATGACCAAAAAGAAGGACTATGCTGCAACTGCCTGCTAAGCGGGAAGGGTAATGCCTCGGGTGAAAGGGGTCTGTTTCATCTCCTAGCTGTTGTAGGTCTGCTAGAGCGACAGATGATTGCCAGGCTTGAGGTCTTTTGCCTTGATGTTTTTGCAGAATATTTGTACACTTGATCTCTTAAAAGTATTGATTTAATTATGTTACTCCTTCACTACAGGAGAAAATAAACTTAACTTCCTCTGGCATCAGCTTCTGAAAAAATTTTGTCTGTCCAATGAGGAAGTTAATGACCATTTCAATGGAGGTGTGCAAGCAAAAGTAAATTTTAAAAAGTAGGTAAAACGAGTGGACTCACAAATTCATGTGAGGTCATCTACTCCAGCCTCTGCTCTGAGCATGTCCAGTTAGATCGGGCTGTCCAGCCAAGTATTGACTATCTCCAAGGATGAGGTTTGCACAGCCCATCTAGGCAAGATGCTCTAGTGTTTGACCACCTTCATGCTAAAAAATCCTTCTTATATTGAATTAGAATTTCCCATGTTCCATCTTTTTCTCATTGCCTTTTGTCTCTCCACTGTGCATCTCCATCTTCTCTATCCTCTACCCATAGGTGGCTGTAGATAACAGCAAGATCCCCCATCAGTCATCTCTTTGTAGGACGAAACAAACCTGGTTCCCTCAGCATCTCCTCATACATCCTGTGCTCCAGCCCCATGACCAGCTTGACTGTCTTTGCTGGACTAGCATCAGTACAGAAATATCTGTTTTTACTGGGGAGACACAGATGAACACGGTATCCAGATATGGTATCACAGATGTCAAATAGAGAGGAAAGATCACTGAAACTGCAGACTACTCTTGCTAATATAGGATATAGTGGGACACCTCTGATCCAAGGGCTCACTGCTGCTCTGTGCTCAGCTTGTTGATGATAAGGATCTCCAGACCTTTTTCTTCAGAACCACTTTCCAGTCAGTCTGTCTCCAGCTTGTACTGGTGCATGGCATTATTAATTTCCAGGTGCAGGACTTGGCATTTGCCTATGCCGAATTTCATGAGATTCCTGTCTGCCCATTTCTCAAAACTGGCAAAGTCCTTCTGAATGGTAACCCAGCCTTCCAGCACGTCCACCACCTCCCAGAATTTGTTAGCATCCACAAACTTGCTGAAAATCTGCTTTGATTTCATATGTTTGAAAACATTTTGCAGAAGAAGTCATCTGCAGGGGAGAGTGAGGCACAGAGGTGTGCATTTGTGAAAGAAAAGTAGGCCAGTGGTCAATCTGGACTAAACTCTAGTGGCCCTTGAAGTGAACGTGAGGGTTGTCTGGCAAGAACTGTATTGGGGCTGATGAGGTGTACACACATATCTAAGGAGACTCTCACTTGATGGAGAAGGAATTTTTCTTCTGGAACAACCCTTGATTTTTCTGACAGATAAAGATAGTGGGATACATTTCCGAAGACCATTCTCCATTTTTGGTGTTGTTGTATAAAAGTAATATATGGGTTTCATGGTAGGAATCACCTTTCTTTTGCCCCACAAAAGTCTGTCAATTTCCCAAGGAGAAAGAGATTCTTGTTCCTTAACTAGCTCTCTTCTCTTTTCCCCCTGCTAATGTAAAGTAGGTATATCACAAAAATTCAGATTGAATCAAGTGAATGTGCAGTACTACAAGATGTTCCGTGTTTTAAAATGAGATCTATTTTAGATTTTCTTTACTTAGAAGAAAGAATCCTTTCTCCTTGCCTGAAAAAATGTTGCCTACTTTCTCCATCCAAAATGAATTTTTACAGCCATCTTACAAACCTTGAAAGAAAGGTGTTAACAGAAGTACTGGCTGACCTTTAGCTGGAAGCAGAACAAATCGCTTATCTGTAATCATAAAGAAAATTTAAAAGTTCCTCAGATACACATACAAGTGATTCATTTTTGATATGTATTAATTATACATGAATTGAATAGATTTAAATTGATTGGACTGACTTTTACTGGTAGAACTTCTGTTTTAATTATCACCTACAAATAACAATTTGTTTAACATCAGATGATATCCAGTGTTTGAAAAGGATGCAAGCAACATCTTCCAAAAGACGTAGATTTCCTAATGACTTTTTATTGTCACTACACTTGCTGTCTTTCACTTTAATGCCTCTCTGTGGCCTGATTCTCTTCTCCCTGTTATCGTTTTTCATTGATTTGAGAAAAGAATAAAAACTTTCATTAACAAGAAATGAAAAATTATCTAAGTCAACCCTTAGAGTTCAAGATTCAGATCCAATATAAGAACTCCTCCAGGATCAGGGGCATATAGATTTCAGGGCTTTTAATAAGTTTCATCCATATTTTGGGGGACCATTCATTTGGAGGACAGTTTGGGTAGTTTAGCATATCTGTGCTGTTCTCAACAGAGTTCCGGAGACTTATCTTGAATGCAATAACCCTTTAAAGTCTCACGTAATGTAGACTGATGGACCAACATCACAGCACCTAACTTTCATCTGACTGGTTCTGGGAAGAGAGTTCAGATGAGCTAAACTACTAAGGACTGAAATTGTAAGCTATCTGTATGTGTCAACCCCTTCTTCTGGTCCAGGTCTTACACACCCCCTTCCATAATCAATGGAGAGAAATAACCATTACAGAAACAGGGATATTTTAGAGGGTGATTCATCTGACCTATTTTAGATGCATGCTTTAGGATGAAATTAATTATACCAAATAACCATAAAGGGAAATAAATTATTAGTTTATACATAGATGTCTATAATCCTTCTGTCCTTGATCACATAGATTTCATATTTTGCTTTAGCTGCCTGTAAGTGGTTTGCAGTATAGACTTAGCCATTTCTATTCAACTGAATGTCAACTATTTTCAGAGTTATTTCAATCCATAAAGGTAGAGTTAGATTCCCATTGCGATGTTCAGGCACCCAATATAATGTGAATTAACATCTAACTTTCTTAGATGCTTGTGAAAGCAGTATCATTCCTGCATTGCCAGGCACACAAATATATTTGAAAATTGAGCCCTAAGTTTCCAAGTTACTTTTGAGAGTAAGATATGTCTCATACAAAGTTTTATTCCAACTTCTAGTATTTCCCTTTCTCTTCATTAAAATATTTTACATGCCACCTATCAGTAAAGCACAGTTGGAGAGACACATAGACAGTGGCTGTCACCAATTACTTA
>VZTO01004379.1:0-14385 GCA_013400615.1 Syrrhaptes paradoxus
AGAAGAATTTGTTAGTCAGGGCAGAGGAAGATGTATGCCTTGATCTCTCAGTTACTGCGGGTCACAACCCAGGGGCAATTTCAAAGTGACTCTTTACTGATGGTTAAAGATGTAACCTCAACTCCATATTCCTACCCCTCCCTTCAGCTGGAACTAGCATTTGTATAGCCATATACCAAGTCAGAAAACTGACCTAGCTGACAAATAATTTTTTTGATATATCAGGTGTCTGATCTGTCTTGCAGTGTAGCCACACCAATGCTTCAGCTACTAGATTACAAAAACACAATGTTAGACACATCCTGTTCTGCTGCCTTATTAAAGGCAACCGCTGGCAAGCAGCTGAGTTTAGCGTCTTAAACTGCTGCAGTGCAGTTTTGCCAGAGCATGCCTACCAGATCAGAAGCCATTTTATTTAGAAACAAATATTTTGCTTAAAAAATGCCACACAACTCCCCAGCTGCAGTGTAGGATGGCTTTAGACAGCTACTTAAGTTTTCTCTTGAATTAATTTCTAAAGCCATGGCACTGCATAGGTGTGCTGCCCCACCTGTAAGCCTCATGGTACTCAGTAACAAAGCTCTGTGCAACTGATGCAGAGTAAATGACAGGTATTTGACAGATTACCTGAACTAGCTTTTATCTACCTCAAGTACAAGTGCTTTCTAGAAACAGATGCCTAAATAAATAGAGGCAATAGACAAAGATTTGTTATTACATGATGAATTTACTGCCACATATTAAAGAAATCAGTTCATTAATTACAAAGTTTTTGGAAGGTAGTCCAGTGAATAGCAATGGTTTTGTTACCTAATGAAGTATAATATTCCTGCTAAGAATAAGGTATCAACAGTTCAATGAAAACTGAGATAAATGCATACAGAATTGATTTCTGACTACTTGGTATCTTCAAGTTCCTTATGATATCATACACGCTCTGCTCAGCTCCTGTATCTGTGTGACAGTTCTCCAGTAATATTTTTTTTATTGATTTTAGAGAGTAAGAAATTGGTAACAATTTCTGTTCTTTGTGCAAAAGGAACAGCTAACGGAAAACTTAAACCACAAAGGACAAAGCAAAATTTAGAACTAGTAAAAACAGTTATCAAGTTGAGTAAAACACAACAAAAGGAGGGATACAATATTTACTTCCAAGAAAATGAAAAGTTTCAGGTATTTTTGTGACAATTGATAAAGTTCAATCAGAAGCAAAAATTTTAAATGGGAAAAAAACTTTGTTGGAAAGACCCTTTCATTATGTCTTAGCTAGCCCTCCTCAAAACTTTCCACACAATGTATCTCTTCATAATAAGACATATCACAGACCATTTTTACTATCAAATATCAAGCAGTAAGGCAAATTAAAACTGAGGGACACAATACAGCTATGAATTTGCTGCATGTGACTTGTTTATTTTCTTCCTGCATCTTATAAATGTAATTTTCAAAAATGTTTCTATATACCAGTGGTCATATCTCCACTAGTCAAAAAAGCCATGTTCAAAGACCAAATGGCTGGCTTCAGTACCTTATCTCTGTTAAAAAAAACAAACCAAAACAACAAAAAAACCCCAAAAGCCAACACTAAACCGCCCCCAACTCAAACACCCTTGATGAAACCAAGACAAGTCATTTATCTTGTTAATCTAGGCTGACTTCAGATAACACACAGAGGGATGGGAAACCAGAGATTCAAAGGACAACACTGAAGTTCACTATGGGGCTAAAATAACTTTTGACCACCATTTCCACTAAGATTTGAATACAAATATATCTTGTTATTTAAAGACATACGACAGGGAAGAAGAAAGANCTGATGAAAGGAACCAAACAAAAAGATAAAATTTTAAAAAAAAAGAAACATAGAAAACTAAAAAACCCAATATTTCAAGCCCAGTAACTATTTGGTACTCTAAGTGCTTATATTTTATATGCAGTAAGAGCAAATATGAAAAAAATTATGAAACAAAACCAAGTGATTCAGCAAATAATGACAGACTGGCCACATGCCTTTGCAGATACTTTAGAATTTCCAGAATATCACTCAAAAGTTGGAAAGAAATAAGTCCTGGGCAACAGGACAGAGAATGTGAGAGGTAATTTATAAAATAGGAAGGACAAAAGAATGGAGACAATGAACAGAAAGCACATTCCAGCTACACACAACTTCCACAAAAACAGTGCAGACATAACAGAAAGGTAAGCTGGAAAGCACAACTGAGCAGAGTAGCAAGGAAGCAGGGCTGTATCTGATGATCTCCACTCAGTGCTAGAAACAAGCAGCAGATATAGAAGGAGGAAGCATATACAGAGGAACTTATCATGTAAACCACTGTGTAGTATGATGATCTTACTAGCAAACACCCTAATATTAGTGGCAGACAAATAAGAAGTCTTCCGGTCTTAGCACAAGAAAGTAGCCTGCACAACATTCAAGAATAATGCCATCAGTACCTCAACATTATTTGCCCCTCTCTCTTTCTATCCTATACTGGAAGACAAGAAATGTCACCTAACATCTAGTCAATTTTATGATTTATACAAAAGTTGACGGACATCTGCTTTAGGTCAGACATTGTTGACAACCAGATGCCAATTGCAAGAAAATGGAAAGAGAGCTACAGGGGATGGAGAGAAAGTCAAGTCACTCGATCTCTTAACTACGACAGATAGGCATCTTTAAGGTGTTCACAGACAGGTGATGACGATGAGCATAAGTTAACTGGACAGATGCTTGGTGTTTTCAGATTCCCTGGATATATCAATAGCTCTTGTTTATCTAGAGCAAATATGAATTATAATTTTTGCTTCAAACACCTTTTGACACTTTTAGAATTATAACAAAATAGATCATAATTCAAACAAGAAGAGTTTTTTATAGTACTTGCTATAAAAGATAAAGCTGAGCAACTGTTTAATCTTTCCAGGATTATACATAACACTGTGACTGTATCACTATAGGATACTACAGTATCATGGCAGAGACAAAATCTGGCAAGGACACAATGTTCACTCAGTAGCAAAAAAAATTGACCAAAGATATCAATACAACCATGGCACTGTACCCAGGTTATGTGGACAAAAATGTCAAGAAGAGGAGGTTGGACTAGATGCACATAGTTGGACTAGATGACCTCCACCAATTCCTTCCAACCTATTTGACTCTGTGATTAAGAAAAGCTCAGAGATTCAGTTAAAAGTTAAGGATCATTTCTCAGTTTTTGTTTTTTTTTTTTTTTTACCCATAAAAAAGAGATACTTCACTAGATACATGCTTCAAGAATGCTGGTGTTACGTAATTTCTTTATAAATGGAAGCCTTGGACAATCCCTCTCTAAAATAGACTTAGTCTTGCCAGAATTAAGAGCACTGAACGGATGAAAATTTTGCTTTCAGTATTCCCTAAAAGAACACCTAAAATTTAGCAAAAGAACCTATTACTCTTCCCCCAAGCACAGCTTTATCATCATGAAAGCAAGTAATTCCTCTAAGATTCATTAATTTTATTCACAAAGAAAGAAAGGATCTGTCAAAAAGAAAAAGCTGACCGAACAAATGATCGTTCTTTCTATAGATTTTTTAGATTCACTAGGTTGACCATGGCCTTACAGGCTGTACAGATTGGGACTTCAATAATAGCATCATTGGAGAAGACAAACAACATTCATCCCTATAGTGCAAGGCCCCAAGAAGGATTTAGAGAAAATTTCCAGAAGCGGTTCTCTAAGCACCTTCCACACGTCCACTACATTATTGAAGTGACACATGAAAACACAAAAAATACATTTAGATGATATAACATAAATAATCTAATATTACACAACTCTTAAGCTGACACGATTGCCTACTTTTCTGTCCACCAGATCACTCAAACACAGCTTGACTCATGAGCAAGTGCAGACTAATCAACCTGATCCCAAGCAGGTGAGTATACAGGTGAAGAGCCTGTTATGAAGCAAGTTTACATGTAACTGGAATCCTGATTTTTGCACAAATCCTTTCATCAGTTCCCATCCCCCAAAAAGCATAGACACCACTACATAAACATCTAATGAATTATCAAATAAGATCCCTTTTGAGTTTTTACAGCTTTTTAGTGTTTTAAGCCAGAATTTCAAGAAGTTGCAAAAATCTGATCTTATTGATTTAAGTATGAAACTGATCCCAAAGTCCTCCATTTACTGCATATTTCTGAGTTGGCTATAGGAAAAAGCTACTGTAGAAGAGCAAACAATTGTACGACAGGGCTTCAGGCATACAAGAAAACATAGAATATGCTTCTGGCATTCAGTAAGAAAAACATCCCTTTTGAATGGCCTAATTGTGGCAGAAGATAAGGTGTTTCCAACTGGTGTGGACGAGTGTGCTTCTCTTTTTATTCCCTTGTGTACCAGCAATTCTTAAATAAATTTTTTATCCTCCATAATAGGATCTAATGTTGATCGATGAGATCATTATGCAGTTAATGCTCTGTAAATAAATCAAATAATTACATTTCAATTAAAATGCTTCCGTTTTAGAGCTGCACTGATACTGACAAACATTAAAGTATTTTTTTCCAGAGTGTCAGTACCCATTTCTAAGGCCTATTTTGCAGATTATCTTCTCAGGAGAACTAGTAACTTAAAGTTTGCAGTACTCTTCAGAATGCAATATCCATGGCTTCCAAACACAGGATACTTTCTTTTATTCTGTTTTTCTTGCCCAGTGTGTATAGCTTTTTTTTCTTAGAAAAACAAAGTACAATATGAGCCAATATAAATATTGTCCTAAGAACCAGCAGATTAAGAATACTCTTAGCAATAGCAAGCAAGCANGGTGAGTATACAGGTGAAGAGCCTGTTATGAAGCAAGTTTACATGTAACTGGAATCCTGATTTTTGCACAAATCCTTTCATCAGTTCCCATCCCCCAAAAAGCATAGACACCACTACATAAACATCTAATGAATTATCAAATAAGATCCCTTTTGAGTTTTTACAGCTTTTTAGTGTTTTAAGCCAGAATTTCAAGAAGTTGCAAAAATCTGATCTTATTGATTTAAGTATGAAACTGATCCCAAAGTCCTCCATTTACTGCATATTTCTGAGTTGGCTATAGGAAAAAGCTACTGTAGAAGAGCAAACAATTGTACGACAGGGCTTCAGGCATACAAGAAAACATAGAATATGCTTCTGGCATTCAGTAAGAAAAACATCCCTTTTGAATGGCCTAATTGTGGCAGAAGATAAGGTGTTTCCAACTGGTGTGGACGAGTGTGCTTCTCTTTTTATTCCCTTGTGTACCAGCAATTCTTAAATAAATTTTTTATCCTCCATAATAGGATCTAATGTTGATCGATGAGATCATTATGCAGTTAATGCTCTGTAAATAAATCAAATAATTACATTTCAATTAAAATGCTTCCGTTTTAGAGCTGCACTGATACTGACAAACATTAAAGTATTTTTTTCCAGAGTGTCAGTACCCATTTCTAAGGCCTATTTTGCAGATTATCTTCTCAGGAGAACTAGTAACTTAAAGTTTGCAGTACTCTTCAGAATGCAATATCCATGGCTTCCAAACACAGGATACTTTCTTTTATTCTGTTTTTCTTGCCCAGTGTGTATAGCTTTTTTTTCTTAGAAAAACAAAGTACAATATGAGCCAATATAAATATTGTCCTAAGAACCAGCAGATTAAGAATACTCTTAGCAATAGCAAGCAAGCAGCTCTCTGAATATAACCATAAACCCACCCTTTGAGAGATTCATTCTATATTCAGCTTCTTAAGAGCCTTAAATAAGTCCACATTAAACTGTTTATTATGCTTTGCATTTTGACCAATTCTCTTTTGGTCTGGGCTTAGAAGGCTTTTCAGAATTGTTGTTTGCTACACAGAAAATGTATCTGTTCAGGAGCCTGTTGAATGTCCAAATGGAATAATTACATATTAAATCATAAATATTTCAAGTGACTTTTTATTCACTGATTACAGATATCCTTCATCAAGATCACACCTGTTTACACAAACTGATAAGAACATTCATCTGAATAGTACTTTAAAGTCACAAACTACTACCTTACATATAATCAGAGGTTTGCTTTTAATACACATCTTGATGACATCAGGACTGGAAAAGCAGTACCCTCAAGAATGCTAAACAAGAAAGCTGTTTTCAATGCAGAAAAATGTGCAATGAATTCCTCATTTGCTTTTAAATATTGATATAATGTTGTGGTAACGCAGCACTCTTAAAAACAACGCTGGGGTTGTGACCAGAGAAGTGGTTCAAAAATGTGTATGGCAGAGTTGGGTTTTTTTGTTTTTCTTTTTTAGAATGCCTTCATGTAGCAAAAAGTTCTCCTGCTAGCCTAATTTAATGCTTTCATTTTTCTAATTATGCTGAAACATCAGTTAAGAGCCTACCTGATGTTTTGGAGAATTTGCTGTGCTGGGATTGATATTCCGCAATGCCTAAGAGTAAAAATAAGATGGATAAAAATTACTTTAGCTGCATGGTTTGCCTATGCAGACTGTCTTATAAACACCATCTTGTAGTATCAAGCCCCCAAAACAGGCCAGATGAGACAGGATAAGGGAGTTAAGATACTATGAAAATCAAGACACAGTGAAACAATACTCACAGATTTTCCAAGGATGTGTATTCGACAGATAAGCTTAACAACCAGGGAGAACAACAAGAAGGGAACTGGCTCTCACCTGGTTCAAAGTTAGTCAGGTTCTTAATGACAACTGAGGCAAGAAGACAATTAGAAGGCCTACCTAGAAGCATGCTAGCACAGGGTAAAACATTTGATGGTGGATTAATTGCAAAGCAGGAACAGCAGAAGCCCAGGTGCTTAAGCAGAGAGAAAGTCCTGATGCCACCTTTGCAATGTATTCTTACCTAGAGTACTATAAAAAGTAACAGCTCTAAAGATGACCCATCTTACACCAAGAAATACTGAAGATTCCTACAAAACAAGCCTTGACTACAAAGAGGATAACAGCAGTCAGATTCCAGGACAGAATACTACAGGTGATGAAGAAAGAAAACCTGTCTTTGAGGACATGAAGACATTATCCTCTCCTGATACAAAGCCCATCACCCAAAGTGAAAAGTGAACAGGATAAGATTTTACAAGGTTTTCCTCAAAGAAAAGATTAGTGCTTTCTCTGGCAGTGTCAAAAAGACAAGGAATATCCTAAGAATCTAGCACAGTTGGTAGTAACTCTTAAAACATTCAGATGGAAAAATCGAAGCAGAAGGCTTACAGCCAAAAAGAAGTCAAGCCCGAATTCAAAATACAGATATTCCAATGTCCAGTCCTCCACTTTAACATTTGCTACAGCTATATTCATATAGTAGAAAAATACTGAAAGAATAGCTTGCAGCCTAATTATGAAGTTTGAGATTCTTCAGCGTAAGAAAACCACAGGTTCAAAATGCAGCACCAGCGATTCAGTTGTTCCATGCTACACTTCACTGTTTAACAGACAAGATTTTAGCAACAAGGTGTCTCCTCAATGTATCCTGTATAAACTTTACAAGTACTTTGAAATCCTACAGACTGCAACACGGTCTAAAGGTGAAACTTTCCTCCACTTAAAACAGAGAACTACAGAAGCTGTGGGAACCAACTTCTTGCCTTTTTGCATGACTCAGAACTCAATGAATATGAAATATATTCTCAAGAGGAATATCCAATCAGATCAACAGTCCATGATGTCATCCTAATAGTAAAGCAGCCTGTTCTCAGGGAGTTTTGTTAGAGAGGAACGAGGGAGGAAAGCAAAATCCTTTAGCCTGATAAGTCAGATGCTTTCACCATCAAGCTGATATCAGTAACAGAATGAATTCAGACCTTTTCAGATCTCAAAGCTTTTCGGACAGTCACTGGTCCTTCAGACTCACTAAAACAACAACTTACCCAAAACAAAACATAACATAACATACAAAAGAAAAGTGGAAGTAGGTGTCTAACCTGTGGCCTCACCTGCCGAAGCAGTTCTTGATGCTTCAGTCTCAGTCTTTCCTTCTCCATCTGTAGCTGCTGAAGTCTCATCTGCTGTTGCTGATTGGAGCTGCTCCCACCCATCACACCACCCTGGGGACTCTGCGGAGCCAGAGGAGGTGGCTGTTTCACTGGGGCACTTTGGCTGATTCGCTGATTCATGGCTAAGGAACCAAAGCGACAAGAATTTAAAAATGAAATTCAGACAAATACATACAAGGAAAGTATACTCCTTAGAGGACATATATGAAAAGCTTTATAAAATTACAAGCCATGACAGTACAAAACAAGCAGCTATACTGATGTTCAGTGTGAAATATATGCTCACATATGTTATTCCTGTGAAATCAATGCAAAAGTACATATTTGTTCTAAAAGCTTCTGAAAACAGTTAAATGTGTAAGGTGGTGAAAAATTCAAAAGTGGTAGTAAAATATTTCAAGTTTAATTAGAAGGATCTTTCTCTTCCTCCTAATAAACTATTCTACATTTGCACACAAATAATATAAAATCACTTTTCTTTTTCACGTGAAATCTTAGAATCATTAAACTTGAGAACACACAGAATGACAAAAGAGCTCATTTCACTTATATCAAACCACATTTGGTTAAAGGCTACCATTCTTCCCAATGTGGTGCAGGCCGTGCAACAGTCTTTCACATCTGTGCCCCATCAAGTTTTGAGTGTTACAGACTCCATTTAGGGCATCTTGACATGCAAAATTAGAGCTAGTACAGAAATGGCAGACGATTACACAACCAAAAATACCATCATCAACACAGGAAACATTTTGCTAGTGCTTCTTTTTCTTTTACCCCACAAAAGTATGTGATGCATCTTTTCTGAGATGTGGAGAAGAGAAATTGTATACCTAATGCATAATGAGAACCCATCTTCTCTTCCCCCATAAGCAAGACCTAAGACAATTTTACTTTATAAAATAATTCATTACTATGATGCATCTACTTGACAGGCCTGATTTTTCCCCGACATGAGACCACTATGGGTAAAGTCAACAGAGGCACCAGAGTTCCCATACTGAAAGAGAGGCAAAGGCTGAATCTATTACAAGGCCACTATTTTCAGGGGCTTCCACAGTTTTGTGATTAGTTCACCATCTTGTTGTCTGGAACAGCCTGAATCTCTTAACATTCACAATACGCTGCAGAATGCAGGAGAGTGGAAGGGATTTTTTATTTTCCTGAGAACGAGGATTATGGTTTATGGCAACTAAGAAAAAAAAAAGGAAGTGAGCTTCTTTTAGGATGACAGGCTGATTTGGTGTAAAGAAAACCATCTGTTGCATTAGTTTGAATTAGTGTTTTCATCATATATAGAGGATTCCTGGAATATTAACACTTCTAACTATTATAAGAAAGGAGAATTATCTCATAAAGAAGCTGTACCATCTTTTCTCAGAAAAGCCCTTCAGCCTCCACTGTCTTTTGAGGTTCAACTTAAGATACAGTAGTGCTTTTCTTCTATTCCAAAAAAAGCCTAAATATATTTATCTCATAATAGCAGTAAAAATGGCAGTTACTTCATAGCCTTGCTCCCTTTTCCCCTTGCCACAGCTCATCTTGCCATTGAGAGGTAACATATGAAAAAATGCCATATGCTGTCTCTTCCCCCTCCCTTTGTCTATGGGGAGAAGAGAGACCGAATGTATTTGTCCTTGAAGGTATCCTAGCAATAACTATAAACATTCTCGTCGGTATCAGCTTTTCTCCTGAGCAGGAATTCAAAACATAGCTTCTTGCTAGCTATTTATGAAGAGAAGGGAGAAAAGGAAAAAAAAATTAGCTNCTTCATAGCCTTGCTCCCTTTTCCCCTTGCCACAGCTCATCTTGCCATTGAGAGGTAACATATGAAAAAATGCCATATGCTCACCGAAGTGAGAACAGAAAAGAAAAACTCAAAACGAATTACAGACTCAACTCTCTAGTCTACCCTTTCAACTATTCCATAGGTTCAGTGGTGCAGAGACAATAGTACAATGGACAAGCAAGTCACATTTTCATGAATCAAGTGAAAACAAAATGAAGTGTCAAATAACTTCCAAGTAGTTTGAAATAATCTTTCATGTAGTTACTTGTGAGAGAACTTCACACATATGATCACAAACAAGATAAAACTTCCTGTAAAGGTAAATGAACAGGTGAAGTAAGAATAGAAATTGAATCCCAGTACCAAATAGAAACAACAGAATGAATACAAAGGGCTGGAGTTCAACTCCAACCTGCAAGTCCCATCCTGACCCAGCGGGGGGAAGAAAAATGTGGGAAGATGACATTGCTGTGGATTAAACCTTAAAATAAAGCACTTGATCTTATTGAGACATTCAGCAACACTCCACCATCAAAACTGAACGTCAGGAAGAAGGTGACCAGGATGAGCCAATCAACCAGCTTTGCAACATAAGCTGTGGTCTCCAGGCCAACAGCAGGAAAAGACAAGACAGCTTGTTCCTCTGCTGAACAAACACAGAGGATGATCCACATGGCCCAAGACACCAGAAACTGCTAAGCAAAAGTTTCAACATCACCAACAGCTGTCCTGCAAGGATGTGAGCAGTGAACTGCAATTACAAGCTCCAGGACCTCCACTGGGCAGTCTCTGCCAAAGACCGACAGCAACTAGACTACCTACATTTACCAAACTAGGGTGAAATTGAAGCTAGAGAGAGCAATGCAAAAATGAAGGCAGCCCACCTAGCAGCTCTAAACAAGCTAGATGTGACATTGCTGGAATGGGGAATATCTCTCCTCCCTTCTCTCTTTTCACCCAGAATCCTATCAAATCTGGACCAGGACCATGTCTTTTGCTTTTCGTAACCTACCCTCTTTCACCTTAAAGGCAGACAATGAAGGGGTTAGGAGGGGACAAGAGAAAACAACAACCTTCTCTTGCTGTTAGCTAATTCTGCAGCCCAAGCAGAAGTCTGTGCTACCCTTCAGAAGTTCCAGGATTCAAAGCTGTTATTGAACAAGATGGAAAGTCAATTACAGTGGAAAGTAAAGAGGGGAAAAAGGTTAGAAAATTACCATCACCTGAAAGAAGCACATCTAAGTTAAAAGCAAACTACCTAGCTTGGAAAAACTAAGTACTCAAAGCTGAAGAATGTCAGTTTTCTTTTGGTTAAAAAGGTCACCTTTATGCTCCAATCTCCAATTATACAATCATGCTTATGGAGTCCCTGCCTCATACAGTTCACAGCCAAGTCATGTTACAGATAACCTCATAAAAATTAATAATTTCTAACCTTAGTTAAACACTTAAGTGCAATATCACTAACATCCCTTCAACACATTATGCATTCGATTTTCCTGCATGCACTATACAAGTATTACTTCTCTAGGGCTCTTCTCCACTAATATGCAGCTTTAATTTCCTTCTCACATGAAGTTCTTCCTATTTTATATACACATATCTTTCTGACACCTGTTTGTACTATTCCTGTTTTCTCTGATCACCATTTGCTCCATTCTTCCCATCTACTGACTTTGCCATTAAAACTGTAAGAAACAAATCATGTCTGTCTGATGTTTTCCATCTTATTCCCTCATCCTAGATCCCTGAAATGCCTTTCAATGTCCATTTTGAAAGTATTTTTTCTAACTAAAATGTATCTAAACCAGAAATATCGTAAGATATTAAGACTTCAGTGTATACTTTATATTTATCAATAAATCTTTGGGGGAAATTTAATTATATGATTTGGTAACTCTTCAGAAACAAAACTTAAAAATCTAGTTTCCAAATTCTTATTCAAGTATTCATTAAAATGATTTTTCTGAGCATTTTATTATTTCAAGAAGGCAAGTACAGAAAGACTTAAAATTGACAAGATTTTAAAACTGTCCTCAGAACAGACCACGGAGATGCTTCTCAAGTAAGGGAACTATTTTTACTGTGAAATTAAACAAAAAGTTTGGACATTAAAAAAAGATACTGCTAAATGAATTTTACTAACTTAACAACATACCAAGTGAAGAACCAGTAGAAAAAACCCAACAGTAATAACATTGAATGATTTTCAGCCATCTTGGCTGATTACAAAAGTGTGCTGTCTTCAAGAGAAACAGAAAGAAAAGTTTAGTTTTCTACAATTTCCGAAACAATATTTAATGAAAAGAGGGAAAACACATCTTGTTTCAAGTGACAGGGAAAAATAAGAGTGTTTTAAAGTTTTTTGTTATTGGTTTGGCTTTTTGGTTTTGTTTTGGTTTTTTGTTTGTTTGTTTTTTAATTCTCATATTGGAACTATAAAGAATACACTTACTAATCTCAGATAAGCGCATTTTATTTTTTTCTACATGTCATGGGTTTGTGATGATCCTGACACGCAGAGTTCTTTTTAAGTACTTCGAATTCGAAGGCAAAGAGCTTCATTTACCTATTAGAGTTAGGACTTACCAGTTTTCTAATGCATCCTGTTCCTTACCTTCCATGGCTATGGAAAGTATTTAAATAAGGGGCTCTGCACCCACACAGCAGAGGCTGCAAGACCTCACAGGCAGAGAAGGAACAAACAAGTCTTTGTTTCTAGAAGAGGGGATTTGAGGGAGGAGGAGGAGGGGCAGACATGTTAAAAAACATGGGCAATTTAAGACAATAAAAAAGATCTTGCCATCCTATAATATGGTTTAGCTTCACAATCTGCAATATGCTTTTGAGAACAGAGAATTAGTGGTCCTCAAATGTTACACATTAAATGTTATTACTGTCCAAACTCAACAGCAAAATGCCTGTTCTGTAGTGTAGCAGATAATACTTGACAGTTACTGAAAAGTTTACACTAGTTACCTACATCCTTAATGGGGAAAAAGAAAAAAAAACCAAACCAAAACACAAAAACAAACCAAGAGAGAAGAAGAATTATCTGTCACTGGTGCTAGAGAGAAAAGGCCAGCACACTGTTAACTCAAACATAAAAGGCTAATTCTCTCCCAAGATCCTATGCCAATTTAAATCCCGTCCCAGGGCACTGACAGTTTGCAGTAACACACCACCTTTCCCCTACCCAGAATTACACTCAAAGATTGCTGTAGAGCATCCTTAATGATTAATAGGCACAGTGGAATGTTTGACAGTTCTTCTGTTGTATTTATAATTTCTGTTTTGAAGGGTGAAATGAATTTTAATCTACAAGTTTAAAGACATTATTTGTTTGAATAAACAATAACAGAAAAGATAAGGAACTGAGCATACTATAACTTACTGTTCTTAATAAGAAGAATCAATGTTTTCACTGAGGGAACTGAAAAAGAGTACTTACGACCTTCAGCTTTATTTAGAAATTAGACAGCTTTTGTGCATCATTTTGGCTATGGCCAGGTTTTTGAATGGTGCTAGCTTGTAGCACTGCAACAAAGGCTTAAAAAAACCTCTTTGATTAAGTTGAAAAGAGCTGCAAAGAAAAAAAAATTACCAGCAGGATTTGAAAGAACGAGTCTCGGAAGTAGTAAAAACTTGGTCCAAGTCGCTTTTTTTTAAAGAGAGTTGGTACAATTTGTTGTTTATTCAGGATACAAGTCATGTTTCTGGACTGCACTCTTTATAGTGCATTGATATATCACTTTAAGGAAATCCCAGTTGCAGTTTCATAATGCTGCTGTTATAAAACCACCTAAAAATTAGCACAAGAAAATAATCCATTGTTTTCAGTCTCCAATTAAGCTGACAATCCCAGAGTTCAGAGTAAGGGGGAAACCTGAAACTTTGCTGTCCTAACTGTACAAACAAAACTTAGTGTCTTTGTCAGGCAAAAAGAAATATTCACACACTCCTAAGCAGGACTCTTGGTTAAAACAAGTGATAGACCGTGGAAATACTATCTATTACAGAAGCATGTCCAAACTACAGACTGATTACTCATATTCAAACGAAATTAGTATGTTTCTTTTCATTATCCTATGACTATGGTACCTGCTGATTAAAACAATATAAATAGTTCTTTGTTTTATTTGATAAAGCTGACATTGTTTTTAAAAGTCTTTCTGTATCCTAAAATGCAGAGGTGCAACAGTTGGATTGATTGACCACCACTAAGACTCACATAACATCCATGGACAGACTCTTAACACACCAGAAAACTAAACTGGAGTAAAATGCTGTTGCAGTTGTTCAAGTATCTAACTTTTTCCCCACAGAAGTCAACAGCAATACTGATAAAGCAGTATCCTTGCGGATAAGCTGAGGAAGTGCGATCTGGATGATCGGGTGGTTAGATGGATTGTTAACTGGCTGGAGAAAAGAAGCCAGAGAGTTGTAGTGAATGGGATGGAGTCTAGTTGGAGGCCTGTATCTAGTGGAGTCCCCCAGGGTTCGGTATTGGGACCTGTGCTGTTTAATATATTCATCAACGACTTGGATGAGGGAGTAGA
>VZTO01004382.1:761-26536 GCA_013400615.1 Syrrhaptes paradoxus
TTTATTAACCATGCAACACTGGAGCCAACCTGCCAAAAAAAGTCTCAGTGTGGGCACTAGAACTCATTTAATGCTGATAGCATGAGAAGACTCTTCCTAAAATAAGTATGAAACACAGTTGCCTGGTTTTTAGAGTTGCTACCATCAGACAAGCAATTTTAACCTACCATAATCTTGCCTGAATGTAACTAGAAGGAAGAATTAATAAATGAAGTCTGACCTTGTACTTCTGGCTCCATGCAATGGTTAATAAAAGCTGACCAATAAAAAGCTCCCTGTTCTTGTTGATGTAAAAAGGTCTCCTGTTTATGTGACGGCAACAACCATCAATTATTTTTTCACTTTTCCAGTTTGGCTGTGAGCCAGTACATTGTAGAATAGCTGATTTCCTTGATGTAATTTTGGAACTTCTAAGTGTTTTTGTAACTTCATTTTAAATGGGATTTATGGAAGTGGGGGACTAATGGTATTTGTCTGCTAGAGCTGAGTACAGGCAGGACCCGTGCTGAGCAAGTGTCACTTAACTTTACCACTAATCTTGGAGCTATAGCACCACCTGCTATTCCTGCTGTAGGTTTTGCAAGTGAAAATGGAATTATCTGTTATGGTGTGGTGGTTTGTAAATTATCTGTGTCAGTCTAGTTTTAAACCATTAAACTTGGGCTGTCTGTGACTCAAATTAAATGTAAACAGAAACCTTCTGAGTAGAGTGATTAGGATATAAATAAAATGCCATCTCCTTATAAGCAAGAAGAAGCCATGTTAGAAATAGGTGTGAACCCTGCACTCTTTTCTTTTCCTGTTTCGGGGACAGAAGCTTTTTTTAATGTTAAAAAGATAAATTAAAATGGTAGATTAATGCAGACCACACAGTTATTTGGAATGCTGATCATGGTGGGGATTTAAGTGATGAGTGTGTTTTTGTTTAAGCAAAACTTTCTGCCACTTAAAGGATCAAGCTTAAACACTCAAGTGAATAAGTCTTTGGGAAGTAGCTTGCCAAATGTTCTTGGGAATATGTCATACTAAAAGAATAATGTCTTGCAATACCAGTAACTTTGGATTTGGGCAATTTGATGTTTCCTCGTAAATTCAAAATAACAAATTTGTCTGGCCTTTAGAGAATGTTATTTGGAATGCATTCCAAAGCTTAATAAGCTTTCAGTGGACTTGCCAACTTGTTAACAGCTTCTGGTCACAGGCCACAGTGCTAGTTGTCTGCAGATTTTTACTGGGAGTTAAGGAGAGTCAGGTGGGCTCCCAGTTCTCAATGTATTCATTAGACTTGCATGTCTTAGTGAGCCAGACTTGTGTTGGAGCTGAGTTTCGCCTGTTTGGGTCCAGACTTGGAGCTCTCACCTAGAGCGGTGCATGTGTTCGAGTCTTGCAAGGCTGAGTATAGACTGTGTGGGTGTTCAGATGGGACATGGCTGCTGAATGAGGGTAGGAATTAGAGCTGGTAAGTAGATGTTGTTGCTTAGTGGTAAAAAGTTGTCAAGTCTGTGGCTTCACAGTTGCTGGAGATGAGTGAAGCCAGGCTGCTGACTGACTGAAAAGTAATTGAAATACTGAAAAATATTACATATGACAAAGAAGGGAAAGAGGATGTTGGCTGCTGAGAAGGGAAGTCTGCTTCAGGTATAGCCCTCAAATTGACTGGAGTTTAGGGTGTAATCCAAGCTAACTGTCGCACCTTTGAAAAAGTACCATGTGGCACTTGCTTGGTGCCAGGAGCAAATCCCTCCATGGTCATATGCAGTGTTTTTGCCAATCTGAAAATTTTGTCAGTAACTTTAAAATGGCAATTGACAGGTTAACTCCTAGCGAGATAGGTACTCTTAATACCTTTTAGCAAAGCATTTAGTATTTTATTGAAATACTTGATTGAAATGATCAATCTCTAGTTCCTGGTGTTTTTTTTCCTAATTATGTTCAGTGTTTGTAATCCAGTTATAAATACCTTGCATGGAAGATGTTAGAGGAGTATAAAAGTATTGCTTTGAATAATGTGGCTCTGTGATTGGTATCAAAGTACCTCAAGCTCTTGTTTTGCACTGTTTGACAATAATAACTTAGTCTTGAATGTGGTTTGTGTGCACACTTATGTAAATCTATGCATATGAACTTCCTGCCTAGTGACTCTTGAATAGTATAGCATGCCACTTAAGATAGTTCAGGTTCCTCTCTGAAAAGATTGTAATTTATCTTGTTGGTGGTGCAGCGCAGATTGATTTAGACTTCTCCCATTCTCTTATCCACAGCAATTGGAGCAGATCCAAAAGTTCATGCCTAAACTCAATGATGTCAAGAAACAAGCTCAAATGTAACAACACGACAGGTCTTTTTTAAAGCCATGTGCCACAAAGGAAGGTTGACATATGTTGCTGNAGATGATGCTCTTTCTTTAATTTGTTCATTTAGTTGATGTGTGCAAGCTGCATGTTGGTAAGAGGGGGCTTTGTTGCAACCTAGCTCTTATATAATCATATCTTTCAATTTCTTTATGTTGGTAGTAAGTATTTTAGAGTAATTGCTAGAAATCAACAGCCAGTATATTGATCATAACTTACAGTTTTTGTATGTTGCAGTGTTCTGGCTATTTGCAGAAGCTGTTTGAATCTTAGCAGCATGCCTCTCTTAAAATGGAGAGGAATTGGGGGGTGCACAAGAGAGCTGTAATGCAGAGACTGGGCAGGAGCAGAACCAGCTCCTGCTGCTTGTCAAAACAGAAGCAATCTGCTACTTCCCAGTATAATTCTCTTAATTCCTTAATGATGAAGATCTCTTGAGATTTTTGGTGAGAATTATTCTCTAAGTATTTGTAAACTCATCAGCCTCAATCCTTCTGTCCTTATTGAGTCTTTAGATTTCTCCTTAGTCCTTTCCTCTAATCGTTCTAGTGTTTTGATCTTGGAGTAGGAAACTGATGTTTCAGGAAGGCATGAGACTGCCACCACTCAAAATAGCATTCCCTTGAAGCTTCTTGGGAATCGTTTTGCAGGTCTGCTTCTCTCTTCTTGCTCGTCTCAAGCAGTCAGCCCAAGCTCCCAACTACTGCCCAAAAGCCTTTTAGGTTTCTTCACTTCCAATTTATACGCATGCTGATAAATTATCAAAATACAAATAGAACTGATAACTGCAGGAACTTCCCCCATAGCTACAGAAATTGTAACTTGGTAGATAACAACATTTTTCAGACCTATTTCCCTAAATGTTTCTCAGCTCTTGGGAAATAAATATACTTTAGCACATTTCCTTGAGACTGGAAAAATAGGTCTTCAGATCTAAGAGAAGCTATTCCCAAAACTGCAGGATCCCTCAAAGAATATCTAGCTACCTGCTTTTCTGCTCTTTAATCAGGCACTTCAGGGGACTGCAGCTGGGGTCCGTATCTGGTGTGTGACAGTGACCTTGGGTCTGACCTCTAAAGCCTGGGATCTTTCTCATCACAAATCTTACTTTCTACCTAAGAACTAATGGGCACCTAGTGGGAATTTGAAAAGCATGAGTAATATTGTCCTGGCACACTTTGCGCCCCTGACTAATGAGCTGCAGCATCCTGCATAGCTTCCATTTCTCAAGCAGATGAAAGATACAGTCTCATACTGGGTACACAGCAGTGATTTAGTCCAGCACCGACAAACCCAAGTTTATGTGCAAAGTTTGTCTCTTGTGCACTTGCCCCACAAAAGATTGATAGATCCTCTTTTAAGTCTGAGGCATGATACCACCTTTGCCCTCTTGTCTTGTGGGTGTTCTTGCCATGACCCATATCCAGCGTTACTTTCCAGCTGTGAGGACTGTTAGATAAGTTTGCACATATCTCAAAAATGCACTTGCAGCTTGCTTGTTCTGCCATGTTTAAGGGGGTGCTGGGTTAAAGGCAGTTGGATGGTAACAAAATCCATTGGTTTGTGGAGTATAAACTGCAGAATTGCCTCTTTTGGGGCAAAAAGCACTGCAGTTGTAGGATTTCTGAAACCCAGTTGGAATAATAACTGGGAAAAAAAAATCTAAGAAAAGCAATATTTCTTCAAGGATAGTGAAGACTTCTAGGTGAGTTGAATAAATGTAGATAAGACTGGTTATCTGCTTGGAAAAACAAAAAATTACTATGTGAATGCCATGTATTAGATGGTGCCTACTATTTGTATTTTGTCAGCTGTGCTGCAACGCGGCTTTCTTTTTCAGGAAATGAGTGGCTTGTACTCCCCAGTCAGTGAGGACAGTACGGTGCCACAGTTCGAGGCTCCCTCGCCTTCACACAGGTATGGAGTTTGCAACTCAGAACTTGGATTTCAAGCTGTACATATTGCACTGTACTTGCTAGTCCTCCCTGTGCCATGCCCAAAACACAAGCAAAACTAATTTTTGAGTGCCATACAATATCTCTGTGTTCTCTTTTTGATTGTTATAAACTTTACGTGAGCAAAGCAGTGAATAAAAGCCATCTGAGTCTGCAGTTGGATCAGAGGTCTAATCTAAATCAGATGCTGTGGAAAGCTGATGGTTTTAAATGTAGTGTGGATTAGTTAACTTGAGTCATAAGTCTTTGCTGTGATATGAAATATTACTATTAAACACATGCTACCTTTTCTGAATGTTACACAGTTCTGCTTGGCACATGATAAGTCTTAATTTTGTATGATATTGGTGTCCTCTGGCTTCCCCACTCAGTGTGAATGGCTAATGGATCCAAATTTAAAATGTACAGCCTATTGATTCTGTTTATCTGCTGTCTGATTTGATTTAATGAAATGCCTTTCGAATAACATACTTTCAGTGTGGATTCTTGTCTGGAATATTGCATAGTCTGGTTTCTTGATGATAGAGTTGCAGATGCTTTTTGTGTTCAAGTTGCATGTGCCAGGGTTTGAAGTGCTCTACTTCTTTATAGCTGCATTTTTTGGTTTTAAGAAAGATCTGATTTCACAGGGCCAAGTTATGTTATTAAATGAGAATGTCTCCTACCTCTTAATAGTAGAGTTCTCTAAACTGTTGACTCCTGTAAAATTGCACTGGTATCTTTTCTGCAATTAGCAGCTCTAAACCCTATAGCCCAGAAATAAGTAAGAAAAAATGGTCAGATTTCCTCCCCTACAGAGATTTAGATACGGTGCTCTGGTAAGGAGCCTAGCAATATTGGCTGGGATTTCTTACCAAAATGCTATTTCTGGACACCGAGACCAGAACCTCTCGTGTTTCTCTGAAGCTCTGGCTGGCCCTGAGGGAAAGGACAGAAATATGGCCAGGGTGGATGGGAATAGTGTTTGTCATTCTGCTCTTCACTGTATTTTTTTGGGGTGCAGGTGCATTTTTTGATGTGAGTTATTGCTGTTTTGCCAAGAAGCAGTTTTGTGAAGCTGAGATTCTTGTCAGGTTCTACTAGTTTTCTGGTTATTGGCTATTAAATAGATTGCTTCTTGTTTGCTTCATGGTACTGCTGCTTGGGGAAAACTTGAGCACTGGTTGGGCTGAATTTGTTACATGTTGAATGCCTTCAGGCCTAGAAACTTTTCTTTTTTTAACAGAAGATTGTACTTACGAGTAGAAATATATCCCTATTACTTGAGCCAAGCTAACAAACAAGCTCTCAAAGAACTTTTTTTTATCTGTTGAAAGCTGGAATATCATTAAGTCCAAGGGATTTGGTGAAAGAGTTGACAAAAATAATCTGCTGTGAGACCTACGCTGGTTTCAGTTGACTGAGAATTTCCTCTTTTTCCTTTATGCCTGTTTATTTCATGTCCTAGGGTCAATCATTCTCAGTTCTTGCTTTTGAAGATGTAAGATAGTGCCCAGAATAGTTTGGTGACTTTGGATCGATGTGCTTCCCCTGAGGTCTGCTGGGAGGTGGTGCTGGGATAGACCACGGCAGGTGCAAAGACCATGGGCTCTTCTTATGCTTGTCTGGTTCCATCTTGGCTGTGTCTTGAACTTCTGGGTTTTTCCTCTGGTACAACATACCGGAGTGTGGTATAATAGGATACTTAAGGGTTTTTTTAGGGGATGTGGGGTTGCCTTTTTCTCTTGACTTCAAAAGACCCCTTTTCTCCTTCTCCATGACATTCCTGTGTTAAGAAGTAGGTTTGAGCGGTTGAAGAGGAAATGGTATGTGAAGGAAGTGTTGCCAGACTTCTGTAGCTTCTGTCCTCACCCTGTCCTGACAGTTGTGTAATTCAAGTAACTGAATTGGTTTGAATGACCAGAATTCAGATTCCAGAAAGGTCTGACATTTGAAATTAATTTTCTTTTCAACATTAACTGTAAGTTTTGAAGAGTATCACAAGAACTGTAACTTTGATTCCTCCTTGGAAAGAATGCTGCAGAACAACTGATATGCTGATTTTTTTTTTCAGCTCTGTTAACTAAGATATTTAATCTCCAAAGTGCATTTTAGTGGTTCACAGTATTTCTAAGAATGAAATACAAATATAGTTTGAGATGGTTTCAGTTCCATGTTAAAAAGATATTAAACTTGAGGAGACTTTTTAACTTATCAGTGAATTAAAATGATATATTTAAATTGGAATATAACTTGTTAACATGCGTAACACCCTGCTAATGAAATATAATTGTATAAAATTACTAATGTGTCTTATAAATAGTACAAGGTTATCACAGACTTGTGCTGAGACGAAGAAAATCTCTTTAGCCTTTGAATTTAAAGTTCAAGAAAATAGAGTTCTTTGGAATTCAGTTTTATCTGGTCTCTAGTGACTTGCCCTTATTCATCTACTTCCTCTAAATCACAGGCGTGCTTCATTAGTTCTCTGTTTCGTTTCATTGTTTGTAGCTTTATTCCCCACACTCTTTAACTTCTTCAAAATGTGAAATTGTTATGCCACCTCCCATCTTCCTTGATAAGTTCTTTAGCAAAAAACAAGCACGGCTATCGTGTTCAGTGCATCCTCGGCTTCCAGAAACACGTGTTTTCTCTTACGCTTGTACAGGGTATGATGAAATATTAAATTGGGTAATAGCACAGCGCTTGTTTACAGCGTTGCAGATTGCTGGGTTCGCATACTAATAGCGAACAAGAGGGGAAGAATAAGGGAAAAGAACAAATAGTTCTGTGTAGGGTTTTTGTGAACAGGCATGCAGGCTATTTTTGCTATCAGTAAATGGTGCAAACAGGAGATGCAAATAAGCAACTTCTCTGTGACTGCATTCTGGAGTAATAGCAATAACAAAGTATCACCATAATAGTTTATGGGGGAAGATTCTGATGTAAAAATTAGTTGCCTGGTAACTCTGATTCAGTTATTGAAATTCTGATCTCCATTTGCTCTAATTACCCCCTCCCACCCCTGTGAGGGTATAGCAAATGGGATTTATAGCCTGCAGGTTGCTGCGGGGTTTGTTTTTTTTGTTGTTCCAGGTTTTTAAATATGTCGTGTTAGTGTAACTGAATTTCCTAATTGAACCTAATGTCACAGCTTTTAAAAAATAATTCAGAGGGAACTTTTGTAATTTTCTGATTATTTGTTTCCTGTTTTTAAAAGGAAAAAACATTCAAGCATATGCCAGTTAACTCAGCTACAGGCACCGCGCAGAAATGACTTTGAATTTGTATTCTGGTTAGGGACATGATGTCTGCGCTCTTGAAGGCTTTACATCACCAGACAACCTGCAGCAAAACGAGACCAGACACTATAAGTCTGTGTGTTTTGCTGTTAATTGCCACTATACCTGTCTCACAGTGCAGTGCATTTTCCTTGCTTTCCAGCTGAGCGTCTTATTCATGCTGTATGTGTTTCATTATTTCACGTGACCACATTCTAATTTGAAGTTCATTGTCCCCGACCATGCCTGGAACAGCTCTGCTGTTTTCTACCTTGCAATAGCTCGCAGCAAATAATGATTTTTATCCCTTAGGTTTTCTTGGTTTGCAGCTTTTTGTCTTGCCTGTAACAGAAGCCAAATCAATCTCATCTTACAAGTTAACCACTAATGAGACTTTCAAATCATCTCTCATCTTCTGTTTCTACTTCCCTCTACCTCCAGGGGAGCTTTAAAACATTCTGAAAAATATTTAAGCACTAATACCACTATTTCATCCTTCTAGACTTACAGGTGCCCTGACTGGCATTTCGGGCAAACCTCTTGTTTTATGACCAAAAATGTCAAGTCTATGCGTCAGTTCTGGCAGGTGTTACATAAACATCAATAGGTACAATTGTCTCTTACAAAACTGAGACCTATAGCAGTGTTCTGCCAGCTTTTTTTAGAGAAACCTGTGGCTTTTTCATGCAATGCTTAAATCTAGGTTTACCTCGTAAGTAAGACTGAGAATAACAAACCCAGATAGCCCCTTCTTTGTCCAAGCCAAATGACACAGCAGAAGCGAGTTAAAAGGTTTTTAAAAACAAATCATGGTGATGTTTATAATGTGTTCTGTGTAATTAATAGAATTATGTTCTTGTGTGCTAACCTTCACTTGCCCTAAAAGTGTTTTGAATTTGAGTGATAAGGCTGCTTTAGTCTGGCTCTGGTGTCTTATTATGAGAGCTAAATATTTTGCCCATATGTGCAAAAATACTGAGCCACCTGTGTTCTGCTAATATCAGGAAATCCTTTTGCAATTTTGAAAATTAAATCTCTCAAGTTTGCATATGTATACTATGTTTTAAAAACAGTGATGTAAGGTACATTGTGTTATAGATATTACGTGGCTATATATGAGTAGCATTGCCTAATAATAGTAATCCTGGTTGTCAGTATTTTAATTTTTTTTTTAGTTTGTTTCTGTATTTCATTACTTGCCTGCTTTGTGTGTCTTCAGAGATGTCTGGAATACTAGTTTCTGTCTTAAACTGATTTCTCTAGCTTTCGGTGCTGTTTCAAATGCCATGGCATTAAACTTTTTTTTCCTGAAAGAAACTGAAAACCAATGGTAGCATGTTATTTTCAGAATGTCTTATCCTGCATATTTCATACAAAAGATATGCTTTTGCATTCTAATTAGAAATTACTAGGTTGTACTATACATAATTGTGCATGACAGCATTCTGCTCTAGGAGATTCCTGTACTTAATCCCTCACAAACAAAAAATAACCTTGTGCTCCCTGTCCATAAAATGAATTTCAAAGGCAAGTGTGCTGCAGAATGTAAAGGGGGGAATAGCTAACAGGTTAAAAATGATAAAGGATGGTTGTACAGTGATTTAAGCAGACTATTTCTTTTGGTTTTGCAGTAGTATTATTGATTCTACGGAGTATAGCCAGCCTCCAGGCTTCAGTGGCAGTTCTCAGGTAAGGTAATAAAAGTGTCTGTGCACAGGGGGGATGGGAGAGTGAATGTGGAGGTTGGGCAGAGATTAGGTGTGGCTCCATCCCTCTCCAGGGTACTGGTCAACTGGGTCTTGCAAATGCTTTTCACTGGTCATGTGGTCAAACTGGAGCCAAGACTACAGCTGTAGTAATGACTGTGCATGATTGTGAGTGTCCACACTGATGCCATCAAAGAAATCTGGTGCCATATATTTAGACATCTAACTTAATTCCCAAAGCTGACTCTTCCAGGGAAGAGCGGCTATTTTTCCTTTTCATCTCTCCTTGCAAGTGGCAGCATTTGGGAAGGGAGGTAAATCCCTGACATTCTGCATTGACTTAAATAGCTTTGGATCAAGCTTGACTTTTAAAACAAGAAACATTAATTCTCTGAGCCGTTTTGTACTTTGTCCTTGTTAGGGCCTTACAAACTGTCTTTAAAATTCACGTTGAGTGTAAAAAGTTGAGTATACAGTGAAGCTGTTTGGCAGGCAGCCCCCAAACTGTCTGATCCGCAGGCCCTCCCGAATGTCAAACAGCACTGCTGCAGCCTTGCAGCTCAGAGGGATTCAGCTGGGCTGGGGAGGTGACACTGGTACCCAACTCACAGCTTCAGAAAGGTGGAACAGTTTGGGTACAGCCAGTCTGACTGTTGGTTCCTTGCCAGCTTGTGCCTTTGGTGCTCTCTGGTGGTGGTGGACCGTCCGTGGCATGCAACCACATCACACTGGTAAATAAAGTAGAAGTGCTGTTGGATATTATTTGAGGCAGTAGCTAGTACAAAGAAAACCACCTGAATTTTGGGCTGGTGCATATGTGTGTGCATGCAGGTTTTTCAGTTTGTAGCTGTATAACTGATTGATAATTAGGAATTTCCCTCTGTTAATCTGTGGAAAAATGCTTTTTGTTCCTGTTAATGTGGTCTGGGAGAATTTTGCTTGAACAAAAGAATTGTAGCTCTACCTCACTTCAGAGGGCAAGTGAAATGTGGGTGGAGATCTTGTGTTCAGGACTCTGATCTGGCACAGGGAGTTTGTTCTCCACTGACATTACTTGTCTCAGTGCTTTTCTTTCTGTTTCAAAGGCAAAATTAATAGCATAGCTGTACTGCTGGTAAGTGCACAAAACAAACAACCTAGACTTCCTAGTCATTCTGTATGACAGCTTTATTTGTGTGAGAATAATCTTTTTTGTCCTCAGGAGTGCCAAGTCTGTACTCTCTACTGCAAATTTTCAAATTAAACTTTAATATATGTTTGGATGGGAAGTTGAAAGAGAATTCTTGAAGTTAAGCTCTTCATTCGAAGGTAGTCTAATTTCAGCAAGACTTTAGCATAAAAATAGTTTGAAGAATATAAATTCAATTGTGTGTTTTCCTGATTGTCAGTCATAGCAGAAATCACTGCTGGCAGTAAAAAGCTGTGCTAGGATGGACAGCATAGCTTTTTTTCTCAATATGATTGCTTTGTGCACTGCTCACGAACATGTTCTTGGGGAAGATTTTATATATCTACAAAGTTTTCTTTGAGAAGCTGAGCTTCAGAAGTAAATAGTGGACAAGTCACACAGGCCCTGGGGAATTCTGCAGGTAGGATTTAGTGGCAGTACTTTTCTGCGAGAAGTAAGGAGCTTGTGTGTAGCTGTGGATCTTCTCTGCAGTTGTTAGAGGACTCTTCAGAGTGTCTAATGGAGTTCAGGCAGTAAAATCACTCTTGATAACACAGCCGTTCTAATATCCCCAACTAGGACAACCATAGTAGTTTTAGTAGTTGAATAAAAATTGCTTGGGTTTTCTGTTTTCTCTCTTTTTCCTTTTATTTTTTTTTAACTCCTGTTTCCCAGCATTGCTTAACCAGAGAGAGAACTTCATAGAAACTCAATAAGTATATTGGTAAAACATGAGTAGTTTGTCCTTAGCTGGGAAAGATCTGATGAAGGTGGGTTAATGCTAATTGATGGTTGCCATGTGCCAGCCTGAGACCTGCTCCAGAAGGATCTGCCACTGGAAACCCAGCAGGTGTATTGCACAGCAGGCAGATGCTTCCCGTGATTGATTCCACCTTGGTGTGGACTGGGCTCATCTGGCAGATCAGACTTAGGCTTGGGTTATGTCACTCCTCAGGTCGCAGGCAGCTTGTCTTAACTGGAGACTGAAGTGATTGCTCTTTGATACTTGAAGCTGTCTTGAGCCCTGATGACTCCTGATGTGCTGAGAGAGGCTGGAGCCCTTGCAGGCTGGTGTGAAAAATTAATAGGAAGATACTATAAAAGTGTTGAGTGTTTCTTTAAAGCTATGATGTTTTAGAAAATTGTAGTTGAAAGGTGTTGGAGTACTTTCTAGTGTTCTAATTGTGTTTTGAGATTGGAGTTGCTTTGGGATGGAACAAGCTGCATAGACCATAGGTGCTGTCAACACGCAAGTGTGAGTCACGATGTCAATGTATAGTTGGGGACCTTGCACAGGAAACAGCATCTGGAGGTTTCATTGCTTGGGGCTTCCTTTTCCCTAAAATGTTAGACTATTGTTCATAGGGGTATAAAGAGAATTCAAGTGGGCTCTAAACTTAGTTTGTTCCTGATGGCTGTAATGAGGGCAGCCTGTTCTCCTGCATGGACTGGGGGGAAGCTGTACAGGGAGGGGTTCTGTTAGTGCCATTGATGTTCATTAGGGAGCTTGGTGGTTCTCAGATCTTTCAGAGTTTCCCCATTAGCTTTGAGTATGCAATATGTGAAAGTTTTTGAGTACAAACTAGAGCAAGGTGCTCTTCATGCTTCCTGTATAGTAGAATTGGTTCCTTTTCCTTACTAGTGATGAAAATGAGAAGTACTGTATTTTCTGTTGCTTCAGGATGAGAGCTTGCGTATGTAGTTTCAGTCCTTTGCTTCTACCTTGCTATTACTGCTTGGGTAGGTTGGGAAATGACCTTAATGATGAGTTTCATGGACTTCTTTTCAATTAACCTTTGAACTTGATGGTGTCTTCTGCTTCTACCCTTATTTGCTTAGCTTTACAGAGAGTTACTGAGCTGCTTCAAAAGAAATAATGCAGTAACTAACTCTTTAAAATAAACACCTCCTTTTTTTTAACGAGCTCTCTGCCAGGGATCTACGAAGTGATTGTTGTACAGTCTGTTTGATTTGTGAAGCTGGAAGCCCAGTATCCTTGGCCTCTGCTGTCTTATCTGTACAAATGCAAGATGCAACTCCCCATGGGTTGCTGCTGTCTGCCCTGTGTGTGAGGCTGGAATTGGTAAATTTGCAAAGATTCAGTAAACAGAACAGTCTAAAAGTGGCTTTTCTTGTTTGTCAGGTTAAAGAGTGCAACATAGGACCCTATGAATAGCTGCTGATAGTGGCTAGATCTTCTTTTATTGTCTTTTTACACTTCTAACCCTCTGTATATAGTGTATAAATTGTTTATAATTTGATAAAATCTACTGAAATTAAACCCAGGCCTGGCTTTACCTTTCTGAAGTGTTCTCTCTTCTCCATTCAGACCAAAAAACAGCCGTGGTATAACAGCACGCTAGCTTCACGACGCAAACGGCTCACAGCTCATTTTGAGGACCTAGAGCAGTGCTATTTTTCTACCAGGATGACACGTGTCTCAGGTGAGTTTTTCCTGTGTGTGGTATTCAGCTTGTGACATCAGTTGCCTCTTACAGTGCCTAGTCCTCAGAAAAGGCTTGCTTTTGAGAGCAGCTTTCACTTCTTCCTTGTATGGGAATGTCGCTATACATATTTATGTGTTCCTCAAATAATCCTGGTTTTGTATTTCTTGCTAAATTTAGAATATTTAATCCTGTCACTTTGGAGGGGCACGCGTGTTGCTTTGTAATACTGTACTGTGAAGGGCATAACCCACAATAAACCATTTCACTGATGCTCGTTCTGAAGATGCAAATGTTTGAAAGCAGTGGTTGGGTTGTCTTTCTATGAGATGTGGTATAAAACAGTAGGTAAAAACATTGCTGTTGAAATACTGCGGAGGCATAAACATAAATTGTTAAATTTGCCTGTGTTTAGCATGCAATAGGACACTTGGAGGTTATCCTTTATGTTGTCTAGATTGAGTCTTGGTTAACAAATGGTTTGGAGTATAGAAGCTGAGTGTGCAGCGGTGTTATTGTCCCACGGGGCACACCTTGGATTTAAGGCTTGTTTTGTAGAATGAGAAGCTGTTTTCACAATTACCTAGATTGCCTCATTCATAATGGAGTAACAGTGTGACAGCACCTAGAGTAATTGTTACCTAGTGGATGGATGGCTCTTAATTACCTGATGGGATTCTCTTAAGAAACAAACGGGTCAAATGAATATGTCTTGAGGGTGAGGAGGGTTGTTGTGTGGCCCCTCTGGGGAAGAAACCAGCTTTGGGGAAAAAAGTTTCAGGCAATGGGCTGTGGCAGGCAAGAGATTTGCAGCACAGAGCTGTGTATGAAGAGTGACAGACTGCAGTGAGGAGCAGGGAGCAACCAGCCCTCAGGGGATGGGAGAAGCCTTCTAGGGACAAGGAGGAACCAGGCAGAGGTTGCTGGGGCAGAATATCTTTACTTGTAGCCCTGGAAGGCAGCGACTGACCTCCCAGGACACAGATCAACAAGAGAGCTGGGGTAGACACCCCCAATTTTTTTTCCTCAATGTAGTTTGTTTTATCCACTTTAAAATAAAAATGAGGCTTGATTATTTTTTTTAATTAAAAAAAATAAACTGGCTTTAAGTTTAAAGACTGCAAGGTGTTTTAGGGGAGCTCACTCCTAGATATGTCTACATCTTCTACCTGCTTCAGAGCAGTGACCAACTCGGTTCTCATCAAGCCCAGCAAAATATTATCAAGGAATGCAGCATGTTGAGAGGGTACTTCAGTAGCTGGAAGGTCTGAGAAGCTGGTTGTATGTGACCAGCCAGTTTCCTGTGAAGTGCTTGCGACTGCTTTGCAGACTACAGTGCTTCACAGATCGCACTGAGATGTTTTCATGTGTTACTAACGTGGTGATGCATAACTGTGTTTATGTTCAAATAACACCTATTAACCAAGGATAACAAATGGGGCTCTTCCCAGCATTCCCTTCTAGAAGCCATCTTTCTTCATAATTGGAACTATAAATATGAATGTGGTGAAACTATTTTTTGTATTCATACATGTCAGCCCCAACAAGAGCGGAGGATTTGCAAGAGTGGGTTTTTTCCTAAATAAGGCGTAACCTGTGATACTTTAAGTTTTCTTCTCTTAAGTTACTCCTGCTTTCAACACATTTTTAAATAGGATTTAATGTGGATTTAAAGCTTTTTGCAAGAGATGCCAGTAAGGAGTGGAGACATAATATAACTGTAATTATGAAATGGCCTTGCACTTTGATGGGGAAAATGTCTCGAGAAATAACATTTGGTTTTCCAGGCACAGAAGCAGAATGAATTATAGGAGGACTGTGTGCTTGATCCCTAAATGAGGAAAATGGAAGAGTAGCAGCTATTTGTTCCTATCAGTGCTGAAGAAGGAAATAGTCTTTGAAAAATACTGTTTACATGCTGCTTCTTGTGCTGTTTCCTGTAGTGGTCAGGTGTTAATGATTTTAATTTAGAGCAATACTTTGTTCATTTTGTTGCTTTTGATCTATCTGACATGAGTAATGTACATGCTAGTACTTTTAAACATGCTAATTACTAGCCTTCACTGTTCCTTTATATGATCAAACATTAAATAGCATATAAGGGACACTTCAAAATGCCTTACAAGTGTAGAGCAAGATAATTTCTGATGGCACAGAATTACCAGAGTGCAGAAAGTGATTATTCTGTTTTCCCACAAGAAATCACAGCTCTATTTTGCCTTTATAGATCAACCTTTTCATTTTTTCACCCCAGTATTTTCAAAGGTTTCTAATAAGTGGAGCTTTGTTTCCTTATGCTGCTGATAAGGAAAACTTAACTAGCGGGTGGAATTTATGATCTTGGCCATGTGAGCGAGTTGGGTGCACGGTTTCTCTGCTGTTGCAGTGGATGCTGTGGTTTACCACCAAGGTGTACAGGAGTGGGATTTGCAAACTGGTCTACCTGTAAACTGAGGTGCTGTGTTAGTGCTGTGAGAGCAGCCATAGCTGTAGTTCCTTTACATTGCCCTGGTGCAAAAAGACAAAGCGAGCGTGGGAGTGTTAGAGGAGGAAAGGGAGAATTGCTGGGGGTTGTTACAAAGCCTGAAGTCTCTACGTAATGTTTGACCGCAGATGCATGATTGTTTTAGGAAGGCTGGCTTGCCTACATGGCACCACTGGGAATTTTTCCTTATTTACAAAATACTAAGTTTTAAAATGGTTTACATAAAAGTCTGTTCATACCAAGAAAAATGGGAACTTCTGAGGAATTAGGGAATGACTTTCAGCTAACTGCATTGCAGTCTATTTTTAACTTTTGTAGTAAACTCTTCCATTTCCCACAGAATATTTATCATCATTATTAAAGCTGGATCAATTTCACCTTGTCTGCTGAAGGACATAATTTTCACAAAACTTACAGTACAGGGAATTTTCTGGTTTCATGCTTGTCTTTCTTTTCCAGCCCTGGAACAACTCTCCCCTAGCTAGCTCTGCTGTTTTTGGAGTAACAAGACAAATATTCTTTTTACTAAAATTATTTTGAATGTAATTGACACCAAATATAGGCATGTTATAACAGAAGTATAGGGAAAGGAAGATACTTTCACCTCCATAGAAAACTAGATGTGTTCTTCACAGGGCATTTGGATATGCTTGCAGGTTTTATGTTAATAATCTATATGGCCCAGGGGTTCTGAATTTGAATACACTAAATTAGCTTATCTACCAGGAAAGCTGTGTTTGTGATCTCTAGGCAAATTCTCAGCATAGTAGGCTCATCCAGCATTGCAGTGGAAAGACTTAATTTGGGCTCTGAAAAATCCTGCTGTCTTCAGGGGATGCTAGAGGTGAGAGAAGACCTGGTTTTGACCAAGAATCCTCCTCACATAACAAGAATAGGTAGTATAATCTGAAGACATACATCTTGATTTTTGTTTGCTGTTGAGGTTGTTTATCTTACTCTATTTATTTCCTCTCGAATGCTGCCGCCTCTCCCTAGATGACAGCAGAACCACAAGCCAGCTGGATGAGTTTCAGGAGTGTCTGTCCAAGTTCACGCGCTACAATTCTGTCCGACCTCTGGCAACGCTATCTTACGCTAGTGACCTCTACAATGGCTCCAGCATAGTATCCAGGTAAGACATACTGCAGCTCTGACAGTGCGTCTCGTGCCAATACAGGCTGATGAGGCTGAGTTAATAACCCGTATTAACAGGTTATGGTCTGTACATATATAATACTTTGCAGTTTCTTCCCAAAAATAGTTTTGTGAATGTGTGACTGTCATTGATCTGCGAAGGTGCTCAAGTACTACAGTGTAGTACCTTTTATTCCTATTGGTGTTGGGCAAGACCGAATGCAGAAACTTGGAGGTGTCAGTGAGTATCTGGAGCTGTTGTGATAAAGCATGAAGCCTGTTGTAGGCTCCATCCTCTTCATGTTAGTTAGAGGTGCATTGTGAGTGCTGCGGTTCTAGCATTTTAAGAAACATCCATCTTGGTGTTGGTAGCTTTAAGAGTCTGTGTTGGTTTTGAATATCGTTGGTGGATTCAGTCATAATGGCAAATACTAAATAGGTGGGTTGTTTTCAGCTGTGATTGCTTGAACTCGAGAGTGCTGGAAGCTCTGTTTACAGTGCTAAACACCAGCGAGGGGGTGGTTGTGGTAAAGCCAACTCAACAGCTCTATACTTGCCAACAACAACAACTCTGTATCCCTGCCATGTGGGGTGGTCCTGTCTTGTGTACCACTGCTGAAGCTCATCTGAGCCTCCTGTGGACCAGTTTGGACACTTAAGCTGATGAAATGCTATTGAAAGTCTTTTGACAGAATTAGCTTCTTCTAGTTGAGCAACATGAACCAGCTCCCTGAGGGATCAAGCTTTTAAGAGAGCACACAGGGCTGCTGGCAGGTCTCAGCCTCTCCCCACCCTAAGCTGAAACTGGTTTCAGCAGCTGTGGAAGCATACCCTGCGGGATTTAAGTGGTCTGTGGTAGCTTGTTTGGAGCTGATGGTGGTGGAAAAAATGATGCAACATGTTAATTAGGAAATCTTTTCTGCATGGCATGTATGCAGGACCTATTAGCTTCTTACAGGCACATTTCACAAATTTAGTTGTGTTTGCTCACAGTAACCTTTTGAGGGAGAGAAGTAGTGTCATCTCTGTTTTACACATGGGGAGCAGGAGATCCCAAGTGGCCATACCTGAGGCCTTGAAAGAGACATGACAATGACATAATGAATTGAACTTGGGTTTCCTGAGTCTTGATCTAATGCCTTTTGAAGGAGCTATTTGGACAGTGACAGAACAGCTTGGATGTTTGTTGAAAGACACTAAGAAATTTGTCCTATGTGAAGAAACAGAGTCATGCGTAGAATAGCACGCTTTTTTTTTAAAGCAGCATTGATTCCTTAACTACTGCAATATGTAGCAGGAATGTGTAATGTCCGACTTAGTCACAGAGGTCAGAACACAATAATCACCGATCTGACGTATATTTAACCTGCACTGATTGGGTTCACAGTAGCTGCAATGAAATGCAGATGGGAATCTCGCTGCAACATGGACAAACTTCCTCAGCTACCAACTTCAGCACCGACTGGATTTTGCTCCTTTGCCCTTCTCCCTGACATTCTGCAAGAGCAGCATTTTTGTGGTATTTGGTTAGAAAATGCTGGAAGGGCAGTAAATCTCGTTCCTGTTTTGAAAGCATTATAATTCTTGGGTGAAATATATGTTAGAAAAATGTGTGTTACTGTTGTTAAAATGAAGGTACTGTGGGGCCTCCCTCCAAGCCAGTGCTAGAATTGGTAGTTAAATGCTTTTAAGTGAAAAATAACTTGGCTTCCAACTCGATGTTCTCCCTTACTCGTGCTTTTTATTTATCAAAGCATTTAAGAAATTTTTAGGGGTTTTAGTATGTGGTCTGAGTAAGACTGTTCATATCTGAGCACATCCTGAAGTGCTTTAAAGCAGGGCTGCTGAATATGCTGCTGCTGTAATTCTTGCTAGCTTCTGGCTATCCAAACAGTTTCTTTAGTGTTTGAATTTGTTAATCAAGAGTTTACATGTAGTATGTGTTGGCCAATGCACTTCTGCGTTCACCACTGTTCTACATCCTAATTAATAAACTCAAGTTCAAAGAGTCTGTGGAGATAAATGAGGAGTGTGTCTTGGTGATGTGGCAGCTTAAGATAATAAAAGAACACCTCTTAGGTACCCTCGGATGGGCCACGTTAATTATTGAGGCACTTAAAAAACTTAAAATTTTTCCTTTTCAAATGCTGTGAAAAGTTTTGCTGTTTATTTGGTCCACTGTACTGATTTCTAAAGGTGTTCCTGGGCGTGCAGTAGGGAAACTGATGAAATGACAAAAAATAAGTCTTGCTGCTCAGCTGTTGCTGTTGAGACAAATACATTTAAATACAAAGCAAATATAAGGTTAATAAGTAAGGAATCCTCATAAATTCTTTTAGAAAGTATTTGAAAGGGATATTTTAAGTTTATTTAAGAATAAAAGTAGAATTTACTGGAAGTTAAACTTCCTTGTACTTTAGTTTATTTTGTAAAAGAATAAACTACTGTTACAAATGGACAGCATGCAAGTGCTTGGTTTGCCTTGCTTTAATCCTACATGAGGGTCACATCCTCAAAAATTTTCTGGCTTAAATAAAGAGGTTTTTAAAATGTATTAGCTTTATGTTTGCAAAGGAAGAAGGTGGAAATATGTTTCTTATCTGCAAAACCTTGATGTTTATTTAGAAGGGAAAGAAAATGGGGTTTATGTAACAGGATGAAAAAAGTGTAATTAAAGGCTGTACATAAACAGGCTGAAAAAACCTCAGACTGAGCAGCAACAGTATTCTCCCGAGTGCCTTGCCACAATCATGTTTATGAATGTCGGAGCTTCTTGTGGATTAATAAAAGACCATAAACAACACGATGTATGTTGTATTACTATAAAAATACTGGGGCAATATTAGGAAATCTGCGGTTGCCTTTTGGGATGAAGGGACAAGCCAGTGCTCTGCTCTCTGGTCCAGGTTTCCCCAGCCTGGCAGGGAGCTTGCCCGAGGGACTCACGCTGAGCCTTGCAGGGCTGGCGGCTGTGTGGCGGCTGGGCAGCATCCGCAGGGTGGCAGCCGTTGGTTGCGGTGCGGGCAGGGGTGGGAGACCCATGCAGGGCTGGTACCCAAGATGTGCATCTCCTATCGCGGGTTTACAGTCTTATTTGGAAAGGCGCATGCAGCGAGATCATAAGTCCAGTGCGGAGGAGCTTTCTTACCTGGCTTAGAAACTTGCTCACAAACAACATTTACAACCCTCAGTTCTTTTTTGCTTATTTGCTTCAAGAAAAACAGATTAACAGAGAAGGATGTTCAGTGAAAACATGTTTGAAGCTGTGCAATTGCTAGTGGCTCAGCTTTGCTTTAATTTTCAGGGGACTTTCAGCATGCTTATGGTGTGAATGTACATGTACCTCAATATGCTAAATAGTTTTTAGACACTCTGTTCTCTTAAGTACAAAGTCTTTACACGGTTGGCCCAAGTATATTAAGTTTTGTTAGAATTGGGCCAAGGAATAAATTTTCCATTTATTATGCCTCCAGACAGAGCAGTCGTCAGAGCTTAACTTTTCTTCTCTCTGCTTGCTGTGGCAGTAAATAGTAAAGGCTTTCTTTTAAAGATGAGTCTGTAAACTGCAGCGTTAGCATTACAATGATTTATGTAGAAAATTGCTTTAGCACTGTCAGAGGCCTTCAGAGAATAACGTGGCAGTCTTTCATATTTCAAAAAAAAGAACAGAAAAATCCAAGAAACAGACTACAGCAAGATGTCTGTCAGAAACCTGGTTCTCCCTGCTGGATGGTCCCCAGATCTAGGGGAAATATGATTATGTCTCCCAGAGACCCTGACGTTTGGGGACAAATGGTGTGGGTTTTTGTAATCTGCATTCAAACAGTACAATTAAGTCGGTTTCAAGATCATATTTTTGTTTGTGTTGACACTTTTAGTAACATGACCTGAAATCCTTTCCTCAAAGGTGAGCTTAAAAGAAAACCCATCCATTAGGAGTATGTTTTCCGTGTATTTATTGAACCAGTCTGTTACTTTGTTCCCCTTTTTACTTTGGACTACAATTATTTGCCCATGTGAATTCTCAGATCCAGACTCTAACAAGGTACCTTTTAGTTCTATGTCCACTGTACAAGCCCCTTTTTTCCTTTTTTTTTTTTTTAAGTGCTCTGGGCTGTCTAAGATTAGATAAACCATTTTATTAAGTTAGTGACCAGCAATGCTTCTATCTTGGTGGTAAAGATAAATGAAAGAAATGTACGTGGGTGTATCCTTCACAGGATTGTGTTTAGGAGTACTGTAGATGCTGCTCCTTGAGAAGATGAGAAATGAGGAGGGCTGAATTTTTCTTCATAGTCTGTTAAATCAATCATTTTTTAAATGGTCTCTTATTTACAAGTGGCAGCTCGAAACTGGATGGATCTGTCTTATTTGGACTGTTCCCACAACTGAAAGGACGAGAAATGCTTGGGTAAAGAGACTTGAACTGCAGAGTGGACAAAGAAGCTTCAAGTATAATACTCTGAACCTGTTGAAGTTTGTGCTGTTCCCGTGGCTCTCTTGCCTTACTTCATTGGAGGTTTTGGCCCATAGGTTGTCTGGGGCTGATGTGGGATTTTGTTTAATTGAGCTGAGTAAAGCACAGAGCCTTTCCCTTACTCACTTTCCTTTTTCTCTGGAGTGCAGAACTGATGCATTTCCTAGCACATAATTGTGGTCTGGAGCCATTGAGCAGAAGCTAAATGTGACTCGTACCCAGCAGAAGGGTTACCCAGATGTCAGTTCAGATCTCTGGATTCAGAGTTCAGAGACTCTCTCAACTATGTAACGTAGCCCTCCAAGTCCCCAGGATGGGCTGCTAGTGCTAAAAGGGACTCTGAAACAAGAGAAGTGCATGTTGGCTCGTATCTCCAGACTTGACCTGAAATGTAAACCTTCTGGTGACACTGCAGAGAGAGAAGTCTGTTCTTCCGTCAGTGTAAGCTTTCACTTCTAGGGGTAAAACTTAAATAACTTGAAACGGGGAAGTTAATAGATGGAAGTTGTATGGCCACCTGTGGGACTTTGTTTTTTTCCTAGTAATTTCAGACTATTTGGTAGTAAGATCTTCTTTCCATTAAGCTCTCTTAGTACTTCAAACCTGTCTTCATCAGCAGATAATTAGAAGAGGTTTTTTTTAGTTTGATTTTTACTTCATAAATTTTTATAAATGATCTGTTAAAAGTATTAAACAGTCTTCTGATGAATTTGGGAATCAGCTTTTAAGCCAAATGTATGAAACAATGATTGCTCTTTGCTTTTTGGTTTTGTTTTTTTTAATTTTTTGTATCTTGAAGAAACTTTGTGCAGTTTATGGAAGCAGTTTCCCTTTCTTGGCAAACATTGTGTAGTGATGACTGGCTGTAGCATGGGGCAGTCCAGCATTGGAGCAGGCTTACCAAAGAGATTGTGCAAGCTCCATCCTCAGAGTTATTCAAGAACTGGCTGGAGAAAGCCCTGAGCAACCTGTTCTGATCCAAGAGCTGCCCCTGCTCTGAGCAGGATATTGGACTAGAGACCTCCAAGTCTCTGTACCCTTGTGATAAAGGTACATGATCAGCTCTTTAGAAACTTGGTGTTCTGTCCCCGACTTTCTGCTGAGCATCTTCCTCTGACCTTAGGTTTTAATGAGAAACAATTTCTATATGGCTTTGCTATGTACGGTGCAAAGTGCAATTCACTTCCTCCAAACTTTGGGATCTCCAATTTTTTACAAATTTACAAATGGGGGTTAATTTAATCAGGATTGTATTTGAATAAGACTGGGCTTTTTTGAAGAGAAGCTTTGTGAAAGTGCAGGTTCTTAAAATGGATGCTGTAGTGTCAGGAGTGTCCTCTGAGATTAATACTTAGGGTAGGAGGGTAGTACCATGTGGAAGTTGCATTGCATCATTGCATCCACCCCTTCTTGACTGATCAGGACGAAAATCTTCTCTGTGAGGCTGCAGGTACCTGTCCTTTTGTTCCTCCTGGTTGCGTAATAATGGCTATCATCAGGCGGTAGTGCTGTGTCGGCCTCAGGATCGGGGCTTACAAGCCAGGAAAGCTGTGGGTTCACAATATCTTATATGCAGAACTTCCATGCTGACGGTTCTGAAAAGGCAAAGACAGACTGCCCTGAATTCCCCTCCAGTTTCATAGCTTGCTTTTAACGTTGAGTGTTAATGCAGTGAATTTTTGTGTCTGTTTGAATAAACAAGCCTGTTATTAATATAATATTAATTTCTGTGGCTTATTACAGTGTTCTTTTAATTCTCTAGCCATATTTGTTGGAAATGCCTGAATTTCCTAGGAGTTCATTATCTGAAAAGCATTAGCATGCCTTTGGATTTTTTGTTTCTTCCTTTCTTGCTACCTAGAGGAGTTAGTCTGTTAACTGACAGGTATTTGGAAAAAAAAATGAGGTGGTGTGTCAAGGTATGCAAAGATGTATGGTGTGGGCTCAAAGAGTTCTGAGTAAAAACCTGACAAGCAGCTCAGCCTGGAGAAAAGGCTTGAGCTAATGATGATTAATATTGTCTGTATTAGTAAATACAGGCTCTAAGACAGATGTTTGGGATTTATATGCTGCATAGGTGTTTTGTAGAATAAGTTATGAAGTGTCACTTATGTTCTTACAGGATTATATACAAATGTGTGTATACATCTGTGCAAATGAAGGTAGAAGTCAGATGAAGTTTCTCTGTATGAGATTGTGTGAAAGGGTATTTGTAAGTACCTTTTATTTTTTCTGGAGAATAGTTTAAGATAGCATACAAAATACTGACCAAAAAAAAGAGATTCAAAATGCCATCAAAACAATCTCCTGAAACAGATTTGGCAGTTGTATGAAAAATGCTTCAAATGGTGTTAAAACCTCGTTCCATCATTACCAGGCAGCAGGACCATCAGAGTTAATTGCCGCAGCCTAATCTTGGGCTCCTGGAGACGGCTCATCTGCAGTGCATGGGCAGCATCATTGATATTGATGAAGGCTGGTGTCCTGCCTTGTGGTGCCTGTAGGATTGAGCTGAGGTGTCTGGAGAGGTTACTGTCTCCAGCTGTCCCTCCTGATGCTCTGCTGCGGGGTGTTGGGCAGAAGAGCTGGTGGTGTTGTCAGGTGGATTTGGAGGCTTGGGTTAGCAATATGGTAGACTATGTCCTGGGGCACTAGGCTGGGCGGTGATCTGTTCTGAGAAACAGGAGCTCTGGCAGTGTGGTCTGCTGGAGACAGAAATGTCTACAGTTGCTGCAGCTAAATCATGGAGGAATTGTGGAATCATGAACTGGAGCCTATGGATGGACTGTGTTACAGTCCCAGTACTGGTGGAGGTCCCCTGTGCTGAGCTCCTTCTGATATTTGTTCCACTGCCTCTTTTGCTCTGTTGGCAGCTGCCATGCTCACTTTTGAAAAAACAAAATCCTTGTTGGTGTAGTAATAAGTGCGATGGCTTGAAAACAAGCTTGCAAGCTTTTGAATGGCCAGTATCTGTCACAACTGATGGAGTTTCTTCCTACTCAATGGCATGCTCCTGGTGGGACAGTACTGCTGTGCCGGCAACCTTGCAGCTTGTCATGGAGCAGGGTTTCTTCCTTCAAACCTGCTCCTTACGCAGCTCAGACAGAGGCTGCTGGCTTCCTCACTGGAAATGTTTCCCAAGCTTGAAGGCAGCCGAGTATGTTTGGAGACTTAAAACTTCTTCCACCTTAATATTTTGTAATGTGGAGGATGTGTTCCTGCTGCTGTCAGAGCTGTTTGTAACCCACTGTGTCTCAGCCCAGCTGAGCGAAATGGCAGATCCTGGCTTTCCAATAGAGATAGCTTACCCAAAATATTACAGCTGGAAGGCTGGTAATTTGGCTTGAATTTTGAATAGTGTCATAAACATTCTGCATTTAACTTTTGGCATTTTTAGTTAACGTTTCCCTACTCTAGTGTATTTGAAATGGTGTTTATGGAAAAACTGAATCTAATCCTCATTAACTTGCATGGTAGTTGTCTGCAGCAGCTTTGGCTCATTGTACTTCTGTTTAGCTGGCATAGAAAGCCTGGGATTGTCGTAGTCTTCTCTTCAGCATGCAGAAGTGCATCGCCTAGCAGTAAAGTGGCTTTTTATCGATACGCTTTATGTTCGGTTGCTTGCAAAATTCAGTATTTCCCTATAGGTTTTCTCATCATTAGTGCTAATTAAGCCAGGTTCCCCTGAATGCATGTATGAAAAAAACAAACTTATGCAGTAGAACAGGACATCTCTAGCTATGGTCTTATAGACAAGACTGGAAGTGTGCTATGGCTTCCTGGGAGAATTTGGGTTGTATTTAGAGGAGATTAGGTTCAAGGTCACTTCCCCTCACTTCCTCCCAAAACAGAGGGGATCCCAGTTCTGAAAGTTGAGCTATTGCTGGAGGCATAACTAATCTCACAGCATAGTATATTCTCTCATTGGGTTTTAAAAAAAAAAGACTGTTTTGTCTAGTGATGACAAAACATGACAATACTTCTGTTGGTTTTGATTTCAGAGCCATCAGATGGGACTGAGCCCGCCAAACCTCCTTGATTCAGATCTAATGTTCTTTTAAAAGCTCTTTATGGAACGAGGGTATCGCTAAGTGGTCTCTGTTAGAACTGATGGCATTTCATTGCACTTGAAAGGATTTTTGTAAGCATGAAGTGGACCTGGAACTAGGTCTAATGATGTTACTTTGTCAGCTTGGTACCTTTTAATACCTTTCTTCAAGCAGCAAAACAGAACTCCAGGCTGCTGTGGCTGCAAGAAAGGTGCTGAAATTGTGACTGCAGCATGACTGGTGCAATAACATCTTCCCAAGGGAGCCTGGAGCTGAGGACTGTCCTTCTCTGTGAACTGGAGGCTTCAGTGAACTGTTATTACACCCTTTTTTTGTCTGTTTCACAGTGAGGAGGGGGGAAAAAAAGATAATCAAACTCATAGAGCTGACTTTTAGTGTTTTATTTTTGTGTTTCAAATAGAGGTTTGCTTAGGGAGAGCATATTGCCATCAGATGTTTGAAGCATGGAGGAGGCACAGTGGCAGGGGAGGGTATCCAGGGTGCATTCAACAGCAGCCGGTCCTGCTGGAGCTGGGGTATCCCAAACAACTCCAAGGAGTTGGATTGTGAACTGGCTGGAGAAAAGAAGCCAGAGAGTTGTAGTGAATGGGATGGAGTCTAGTTGGAGGCCTGTATCTAGTGGAGTCCCCCAGGGTTCGGTATTGGGACCTGTGCTGTTCAATATATTCATCAACGACTTGGATGAGGGAGTAGAGTGCATCCTCAGCAAGTTTGCTGATGATACG